>JAGWCC010000154.1:600000-800757 GCA_022651775.1 Drusus annulatus | reverse complement strand
ATTGCGCAATAATGGGAGAAAAGGCAGATCACCAGCATCCTCCGCCAGCATCATCTACCTACCTTGACTTCTCTCCGCTTGACATCGCCTACAACTTGACTCCTGCCTTTTCTTCTGACCATCGCCTGCCCCCCTGGACCGCCTGACTACAACTTTCTCCGGACCACGCCGCAGCATCTTCACTTGAGAGCAGAACCAGCCCCTACAAGTCAACCCTAGTCGACTCCCTTACAACGAGACGACCACTTGGAGCACTTCGCAGATCGGGACCGCCCCCCCTATTACAGTTTACTTGTGTACCTGATCACGTCGGGTACATATAGTATATTTGCGGCACGTTCCAGAGTAGAAGATACTCATGGTATCGCCCTGGTGAAAGACCACCATTCAGAATTGAAACGTTGCTTGAAATAGCTTCAGCCATGTATGGTGACCAGATCTGAATAGCCAGATACTTTCCAACCTTCCTCTTCCCCTCCCCACTCCCTTCAGCCTCACAACATGCCCCAATTGGGGATGCCATAATCTCACTGTCTCCAGACCGTGGGGAGCGGTTAGTACTAAGTGATTCATTTCACCAAAAGTAAGAATAAATCAACCTTACTTTGGGCACACTCGGGAGAATACCTAAGAAAGCTATATACTTATTAGTAATAATTTCACCGCTGCCGTTTTCCCTACAAACTTACCCCAACTTACCCCAACTTACCTCTGCTTACCTTTGTGACTGGGACAATAATAATTCTTCTTACGTGCCTGAATATCACATGAATAATGTGTTTAGACTTAAAACCAGCGGTGGCCAACCGTCGGCTCGAGAGCAGAAAATATTATCAAAGCTTTTCATGTTGTTCTATGTTCAAGTATAAAAGCCTTGTGCTGAAACAGTGAAAACTGTCTGTCGTTGAACTTTTGCGTCAAGAAATTTTGGTAGCCTTTTTTCTATGGATTTTCTAGATTAACGCAACTATTGTCAGTTCGTAATGTTATTTTCACGGTGAACCTGATTTGGTTTATCAATTTAACCTTAAAAATTCAGGCTTTTTGCTATTTTGTTTGTATCTTATTTTTGTATCATTTAATAACATGAGATCTGATATTGAAAATGTATGACGCGCAACTGAATGGAATAAAAAGTCGAGGCCTTCCCAGGATGGCACGATACGACCAAGTAAATCAAATACTCGAGTAGGGTGTTGCCAAGAGTGGGAATAACAGAAGAGTATGTACGGATGTAAATGAAGCAAGGAGTGTGCAGTTTGACTGATTCCAGAGCCAAAGATCTCACCGCTCTGCCGCAGAGCTTGTCAAGCCTACTTATAGGTCGGGCAGTTTGAGTTGACCCAAACAACACAGACTTGTGTATATTGGTGCATATGTATACACTTCCGACAGTGGCGTCCTTGTCAAACGTCACTGAGAAACAGCCGTGTGTCTTGCTCGAGCCTACTTGTTGTAAACGAGAAAGGGACACAAAGTGTAGGTTTACGATCATCGAATTTAAAAAAAACGTTTTTTTTTACTGGAATTTTCTTTTCTTAAGTCGAATAGCAAGTTTGAGACGTGTTGTATGCAAGTAATGCATCTGTGTGACAACATTGTGTGCGTCTACTCCATACCAATTTAAAGAAATGAAAAAAATATTTTAATTTTTATGACTGACTGGTTTAATAAATTAATCCAATATTAGGTATATTTCCTGTCAACTAATAAAATTTATCATTAAACTTTAATCACCTTCTCAGTTGACGTTTTGTCTCTTTCAATTATTGTTCCTTTGTTATAATTTAAATGTTGTTTTATTGTTCTGTTATTTCATTTTATATTTTGTTCTCCCTGTATAATAGTAATATATAAACGCGCACTTTGTATTTTTGCTTGGTTTAATTTTGTACCCTGATGATGCTTAGGCTAAGCGAAACCGGTCGGTCATAAAAATGAAAATAATATCCGTGGTCTTATACAAAATTATTTTTTCATTTCTTTACATTTTTTTCTTTGTAGAAAAGCATTGTTTTTATCTAGTTTAGCACTCCTTCCTATTCCCAAGGCCTTTGTTGTGCGGGCTTAGTCCCTCCTGGCAGTTTTGAAAGCGTTTACAATGTGTGTATCCGTTGATTCTGTCACACCTTTACCCCCATCACCTCCCCGCCCCACCGGCTGTCTGTCTGTCCCGTGTTCTGTATTCTCCGTTCTGGATTCTGTTCTGTTCTGTACCGCCATTTATCATATCTCAACCGGACACTTTTATACGAAGCTTACCCGTCCTTTGCGTAAAGAAGGTGTTTTCATATTTAGTTTTTTTTTTATCTCGTTGAAGTATAAATATATAGGCGATGCTGTCATTGTAGACAGGTGAAAAAACGTTTATCATTTTAAACAATGTGATAAGCACTTTATTTTCACTGTTACATTTATTTTAGATGTCAACCGGTTTCGGAAGCAACGTTTTTTTCATCAGGACTCAGCGTCAGCACCCAAAAATACACATTTCTTGTCTTTCTAATACAAGCAAAACTACTAATTATTTATCTGTTCATTCTAAACGGGTAATAAGAAAAATGTATAAGGTTTCCAGTGAATACAATTCTTGAACAGTAATCTTTTAAATTCTTCATGAAATGCATACTGAAATTTTAGGTAAAACATTCAAAAGTGCCTTTGCTGGTTTTCAAACTGCACCTTTTCCTGACATTTATTATGTATTTTTCATAGAATTTAAAGGATCACAGTTAAAATATTGTATTCACTGGAAACCTCAGACATTTTTCTAACTACAAATAAAAAAATTTTAGAAAAAATATTTGCAGTATTACTTGTATTAAAATGCTACAAAGTAACGTTTAGCATCATTCTTGAGTGCTGCCCCTTAAGCTAGTCGCACTTACTCAGAGCAATAATATACCTGGAGGAAGTGCTAGTGTAGTCAGTATTGATGATTTTTTGCCTGGCTGGGGCGTGCCTAGAGCGAGGGCTAGGGCTAGGGTATTTATACATCCATTCATATTTTACTATATATTATATTACCACTATATATATATTACCACTCTAAATACTCTAAGGCTCGGCGTTTGGCCCACTTAACCCGCCCACAGCTCGCGCGCAAAACACAAAAGCCGCTGTTGTTTCCCGCGCAGTCGGCCGCCATCTTGACGTTTAGTCTGGCCGCCATTTTGTCGGCGGCTTTCTTTTGTTTTCCTCGTCGTTTCTCGCCATTTTCTTTGTCTGCTCGCGGTGTTTTCGCGCCTCCTCCGGGCGCGGGGTGGTTTTATTTCGCCCGCTTGCCGCTCGGAGGTGAAGGCAAACCGTCGCTGCGCTAATGGCGGTGATAAACGACGGAGGACGCGTTAATTGCCGTCGAACCTGTATTTTACGTGCTCCCGTACTTGGTGGCAACAATGGTAATATTGTAAGTCAGGGAAAGAGAACCCTTTGATGACCAACTAGAAAACTAATGATGCTGATAACAGTCTGTGTTCTAAATATTGAAATCCGTTAGTACCTAATAGCAATATGTATAAAATATAAATATCTGCAAAATAATATGATATATAATGTAAATGTTCACAATTATCCTACGAGAAGTTGTCATGATTTTAGGCTTCCCAAAACGAAACTTGCGTGTACTTAAAACAGCGTGTTTTACAAAGGTCAAAAACTTTTAAATAGTCGTCCAAATGCCTTTAAAGAAGCCTCAAATCTTGGCACTTTTCGTAGGATTTGTGCTGAATATATTTAAAAAAACCTACGATTCTTAAAATTACTAAGATTTCAATTTATATCTGCTGTATAGGAACCTTATTTGCTTTATTCTATTATTGTGAAATGTATAAATGTTTTTCTTACTAGATGTGTGAAAAAAATATTTGCATACATCTAAATAAAAATACAAAAACAAACAAATAATATACCAGGAGGGATGCCTTGTGTAGTCAGGATTGTTGATTTTTTCCGACTGTCTCGGGCGTGGATAGGGCTAGGGTATTTATACATCCATTCGTAACACATGTCGACATAATGTAGCGTTTATTTGTATGACCACCTTTTATGTTTGTTTATTTTACAAACGCGCGTGGCGCGTTGTGCGCATAATGGTCACATGTCTGTCAACGCGCGACGCGCGGTGGCAGCAATTAAGTGTTAACCTACCCACAATCGTTGTGATCTTTACAAGCTCTTTATCAAGCTTTTCCAATAATTAGTGTTATTTGCTGCGACCTCAAAGTAACAATATATGGAGGGAGAATTAATTAGTTTTACCCAACCTAAATAAACTTGCGATAAATCACTTTCTCCGGGTTTTTACGTCGTAAACCATGAGAGAGAAAGAGACAACAAGTTTCATAGACCGCTTCTATATACTGTCGCAATGATCTTAAGCTCCTGGTTCACCGCGGGACTCCGCCCACAATTTTTATTATGCCACTAAACTTGACACAACTAAACGGTTTTTTAGGTTATATGCTATATTTTTGTTGATAAAATTACTGTGAAAAAGTGGCTATACGAATAAACAAAAATATTATATCGATATGTGATATGACAGGATGTATAAATACCCTAACCTTAGTCTTAGCCAAGCCCAGGTGCGCCGAGTCAGGTTAAAACTTGGTTGAAATCATCAAAAACTGACTTCACTGCCTTGGATAGATACTACTCTATGTACTCTAAGGCTGCGACGGTTGGTTTGGATCGTTGCACGGACCATTAGCCTTTACTAAATGTTGTTTTCTTCTGCAGATGCGACCCGCTACGAGACGGCCTACGCCTGCGAGGGCAAGACGCTGAAGATCGAGTGCCGCGACGGGGAGGTGATCCACCTCATCCGGGCCAACTACGGCCGCTTCTCCATCACCATCTGCAACGACCACGGCAACACGGACTGGAGCGTCAACTGCATGAGCACCAAGTCCCTGCGCGTGCTGCACACCAAGTGAGTACACATTAAACAACCTAACCTTACCAACCAATCGGCCAACCAACCCGACCTTACCAAACTTAACCTAACCTGACTCGCGTCGACTAAACATGCTTAATTTAGTCGATGTGAACTGTCGTTTGTTCGTTGGCGATCTGCAGTCGGACTCGGGAAGGATTGCAAATTACCAACATGGTCGATAAAATCTGTTTCGATGTTTCGTGCTAGGGCCTCAGAGACGAGCTGTCCATAATTGCAACGGTACAGCAAATATTTTATATCTGTACTAACTAACCATCACGCCGTTTCTCCGCAGGGGTAGGCAGAGAGGATGATCCGCCCTAAAACTCTGTCTTGGCACACACCCCTTGCGTCTTTCGCATTCATGCATTGTCTCACACACTCTTCTGTTATTCTGACTCTTGACATGGCCCGACTCAAGTATTTGGTTCACTTGATCGTGCCATGTCTTCCTCGAGCGTCGCCGACTTCTTCCGTTCACTTTCGCGTTACACGTTCTTCTCACGCTCCTTTCTCCGTTCATCCGCTCTACATGCCCAAACCATATAAGCGTCCCTTTCTTAATCCTAATCATTCATCACATACGCCTCAGGGATCTCATTTCTGCAGCGTTCAGTTTACTTTCATCCTTCCTCTGCCAGTTCCATATCTCATTGTGTAAGACGGCCTGCACGGTCGAGTGTTAAGACGCTCGACTACGAATCCATAGGTCACGGGTTCGAACCCGGCATGCGCAAATAAATTTTATTAAATTAATATGTGTCATAACACATTTAATTGATATAAAAAACATAATATAGTATATTTGCGGCACGTTTCAGAGTGGTAGATAATCTAAGTATCGCCCTGGTGAAAGACCACCGTTCAGAATTGAAACGTTGCTTGAAATGGCTTTAGCCGTGTTTGGTGACCAGATCTGAATAGCCAGGTACTACTCAACCTTCCCCTTCCTCATCTTCTTCCCCTCCCCACTACTTTCAGCCTCACAACATACCCCTGTTGGGGATGCCATAGTCTCACTGGCTCTAGACGGTTGGGAGCAGTTGAGACTCTTGTGCGGTATTCACGTAAAAAAAAGGCAATGTGTTATGAATATCAGCGTTGGTATCAGCACACCACTGTGGACTGCTAGTCTCGCTTCTTTCCACATTTCGGTAACACGAGGGCACAATTCATTACAAATTACGATAAATTAGTTTAGTTTTTTAGTTTTATTTATTTTATATTAGTTACTTTGTACATTCAATTTTACAAGTGGCTAATTATTTCATTTTCTTTTTAACTTTATAATATTTTAACTTATATACTACTTATTATTTTGATTTAAATGCATTTCAAATAATTTTTACCGTGTAAACTGCTAACGAAATATTATCACCATTGCTTGCTTTTTTGTGTATTATATATTTTCTATCGAAAATCTGACGCTTTGAACAAAAAAATAAAAGTTATTTTTTCACGAAAATACAATGACATTTCGGTGCGAGTGTCACCTCATTATCCGGAGCACAGAAGTTGTGAGGAACGTAGCTGCCCAACTTTTAATGGCCCGATGCATTTTACGGCCTTGCCTAACGATATAAACTCGTGTCCAATGCCTCCTTTGATTCCTACAAGAAGAATACCCTCCTTATAACCGTTAGCTAACTTTATTACTACGGTGACTGGATACTTAAAATTATATTTCACCGGAGATGTAACGGGGCTAACTGTAACCGAGTCATTCAATTTAAGCGTCCATCTGCTAGGAAATGCTAGTTATTATAATAGATTAGATTATTTAACTAGTGTTGTGGAAATTATGCGATAGCTAATTGTTACCGGTGAAAAATCACGGGTTGTAACTTAATGTACTTAACTAGTGTAGATACTGCGGATCGATTAATTGAACCATCTCGATCAAATAAACCTGTCCACTATGATCGCGCTTTTGGTGTATCTGGTCCGGTCATCTGGAATAAGCTTCCCACAAAACTTGCCAACATACGGAACCTAGCAGAGTTCAAACGAGTCCTAAAAAACCAAATTGTTTAAAAATCCTACTTAAAAAACGTAACTTATTAAAATTTAATTTCTCTAAAAACGTCCCTAATTTGCTTTGTTTCGGTTTTCTCCTTACTTCTATCATTATAACTCAATGTGCTCACTATCTACTGAAAACCATATTCTCATTGTCATGAAATATTTATTTTTCTTTTACATTTACAGTTATATTTACACTGTTTGCATTTTTAGAATCGTTTACTTTTAATACTTGAATATTAATGTTTTAAGTACCAACATATTAACTGTCCTCATTCTAATTTCCTTTTCTTTGATTTGACAAATATGTTAATATGAATTCATATGTTTCATCTGAATTTTTATACCATTAGCTTCTGGTAAATTGTTTTTTTAATCTGTTGATGTACACATACACTGTTATACACATATCTAAACCTTTTTCTCTCATGAATTATGATAACGATCATGATTTTAGGTAGTTTTAATTTGTATACATATTATGTATTATTTTCTCCTTGTTTGTTTATCTTATTAGCATAATTAATTTAGTATGAAGCGCACTTGAGGTGAAATATCACAAAACTGCGCTATATAAGTTCACTGTTATTATTATTATTAACTTGCAAAGAAAAAATATTATCTAACTAACCATCACGCCGTTTCTCCGCAGTGGTAGGCAGAGAAGACGGACCGCAATTCAACTCTCTCTTCGTACACATTGCTTGCTTCATTCACATTCATACATAATCTCCAGTTGACATGGCCCGACTCGAGTTTTTTGTTTTGTTTCAAAGAAAGACAAACATTCCCGGGTTACGAATAACCTGACAATATTTGAAAAACTCCTACTGCCATCGTAATAAGCGGAAGATATTGAGGACTTAGCCAGCGGAGGATTTTATTCACTTGATCGTGCCGTGTATTCCTCTGGCGTTCCCGACTTTTTCTTCCATTCACGTTTGCGTCGTATATTCTTTTCACGCTTCTTTCTTGGTTCATTCGCTCTACATGCCCAAATCATCGAAGCGTCCCTTTCTTGATCCTATCTATAACGCCCTCATGAGCCTTGCACTCTTTCCGGATATCCACATTTTTAACACGGTCGTACATGGTTTTACCGCACATACGTCTCAGTGATCTCATTTCCACAGCATTTAGTCTACTTTCATCATAATATATAATAGTACCAAAAATCAGGTACTTCTTAACCTTCCTCTTTTCTTTCTCTTTCCGACTTCGTTCAGCCTCAAAAGATCTCCAAAATTGTAGATGTCATAGTCACACTTGCTCTTAATTTCGGCACTCGTGTCTTACCTTATCAAATAAACTCACGAATAAAGGCATACTTAGAAGATAGATAATTTCAAAGTTTTTCTTTTACGTGACTTAATATCGTTTAATACTCTCCCGAGCAGGTATTTACATAATTTAAAAATGCAAAAGCTAAATCCACCTTATATGCATTATTTAGAAAGTGCAGATAAGACAGAAAGATAGAACAGTGTACTAGACACGTGTGAAGTTAGAATCTAATGGCCGGTGCAGCTCTCGGAGAGAGATAGGGCCGCGCTTCGAGGATGCATCTGGATGTGCAGTAATGCATCTCTACCAACGGTGCATCGAACTCAGGGCTGGACTACTGAGCAGATTATCCCTAGAAGTGTGGGCAAAATAAAATTGATGTCGCCAATTCACATTAAGACTTTTCGATTCCTAGACCGATGAAATTGATTATCTGTTCATTTAACAGAAGTTTGATCACTTTCACCCGAAGTAAGGGATATTTGACCTTAGTCCGGGCACATCGAACACGCCCACAACACAACACGACTTCTATAAAAAACAATATGAATACGATATATTTTTGATCATCGAACTGAAAACAGTTTACTCAGAAATTCCATACAGAAAAACTGAGATTTTTTATGACGCCAGAATTAGAGTTTTAAGATTATTTAAATAAGTATGTTATATTATTTCAACCTACGTTTCATAATTTGAAGCTCGGTTCCATTATTTGAATCTATGTTCCATTATTTGAATATGTGTTTCATAATTCGAATCTATGTTCCGTTATTTAAATCTATTATCCATTATTTGAATCTATGTTCAAATAGTATAATCTATCTTCCATTGTTTGAATCTATGTTCCAAAAGTATAAAATCTATCTTCCATTATTTGAATCTATGTTCCAATGTTAAAATCTATGTTCCATTATTTGAATCTATGTTCCAATGTGAGAATCTATTTTCCATTATTTGAATCTATGTTCTAATAGTAGAATCTATGTTCCATTATTTGAATCTATGTTCTAATAGTAGAATCTATGTTCCATTATTTGAATCTATGTTCCAATAGTAGATCAATCTTCTTATTGGATCCGAAGCTGCGATAAAACACCGAATGTGTTTTCAGCTTCAAATGAATTTGGAAAATAGTGGACTGTAAAACGATAAACTATACTACTTGGTGAAAGTGTCTAATTATGGATGTGAAGAGATTATGGAATGAAGGAAGTAAGGAAACCAATTCACTCACCGATGAAGTTGATGTTTAAGTTCTTGATTATTCTTACACATTATTAACGAACACCACAACAAAGAAAGTAGTATTAGTAGTAGTAGTGGTAAGAGTAGTAAGAAGAGTATGTATGAGACGATGTATGAATGTGAATGAAGCAAGGAGTGTGTGCCAAAACAGAGTTATATGGGAATCCGTCCTCTCTGCCCACCCCTGCGGGGAAACGGCGTGATGGTTAGTTAGTTAGTTTACCACAACAAAAAACAGTTTAATATTATTTGAAGAACAACAACAAAACGAACGACCAAACGAGACACAAACGAACGACAACGTTTTTTTTCAGATAACTCTTCTGTTTCTTGATTGTCACTAGTTTTCAAAACTCGGTGTTGTTGAATACGAAAATAGAATACAGTGAAATGGTTGTATAAGGTAGGAACTGGATGAAAAACAAGAAGGTAAGAACGTAACAAATTATCTCTTTGAAATCCAACACTTCTATTATTTGAATCTATGTTCCATTATTTGAATCTATGTGTGTTGATAACAGCCCTGAACACAGTCAGCGATAGTAGCGGAGATACGATCCGGTAGAGTTGCACAAGCAAACCGATGTGACACCTGACCCGGTGCGCTTTTGCCTTTTGTGTAATCCTACCCTGGCTCCGACACAGACAAATAATGTCTAATAAATTGCCTTAGAAGCTACGCATTGGTTCAGTCATTAAAATAAAACAACTCTCCGATAGCAATAATACTTGAGCCTATGCCCTCTTTCTTACTGGGAGTTTTTTTTTTTACTGAAGTTGGCAATCGATTAAATATTTAAAAAATGCATTTGCCATGTTCTGATACTTTGACGTAAAAGTCCACTGACTTCCTTCGCCTTTCTCGATTCTCGTACGTGGTCGCCGGTCGCGCAGCACGTAGCAAGCGCCGATTACGTGACGCGATGTTTGGGACAGATTAAAAAGTTAACCGTTCATTCTCTCGACTTGATCCGTTCATCCGTTCGACCTATCCTAACCCCCGCAGCCCCGGGCGTGCCGGCACTTAACCTCTTCAGTTCCTGGTCTTTAACCCTTCGAGTGTCGGAGTTTTCGATTATTTTGATACGAGTTGAAGCATAAAATTATTCATTTTTCATGGACTATTATTTTCATTATTTTTTAATAGGTTTACATACATTTGTTTTTACTGCGGTGTTCCCCTAACTAAGTTAGTAACTGGAAAAAGCTATAATAATACTTGGCTTTTTTATAGTGAATACCGCATAAAGGTCCCAACTGCTCTCAACCGTCTAGATGCTTTGAGACTATGGCATCCTCAATTGGGGTATGTATATTGTGAGGTTGAAAGTAGTGGGGAGAGGAAAGAGATGGGAAGATGAAGGTTGGGAAATACCTGGCTATTCAGATCTGGTCACCAAACACAGCCAAAGCCATTTTAAGAAACGTTTCAATTCTGAATGGTGGTCTTTCACCAGGGCGATACTTAGAGTATCTACTAATTTATATAGCGCCATTTACTGTGAAATATCACCTCTAGGGAGCTTTATAAGGTGAACAACGGCTTTATAACAACATAATTGTGCTTGATTCTTATTAGATTAAGCAGTATTTAAGTTTTTAGGTCGTATACAAAGTTATTAATTCATTTTAATTAAAATATGTCAAACCACAAAGTGATTGCTTTCTACGAAAATATAAATACTTAAGCAATATAAAGGGTAAAATCAATTGTGACCATGATATATACTATTCGGGCCTTTCCATTAATGTTTAGAGTATTAAATAACTTACTCTCGTATTACGAATAACCCGACAATATTAAAATTCCTCCTACTACCATCATTATAAGCGGATAATGTTGCTTGCGCAATTATGGAGGACTTGGCTAGCAAATGATTGTACCCGTAACGCCTGGGTGGGAACCCGACGCTTTGTACCACCCGGCCACTAAACCGGTATTTTTTTATAAGCACTATTATGAATGTAGGTTTACGTAAAGCTTCATTACAGAAGACTTTCAGAAAGATCGCCAATGCGCAAAAACCGAAGAAAATAAATGAAAAAAGATAATTTTGGAACATCGTCTCAAGTTCCAAGTGGCTCCGGATTTAGCTGTGTTTTCTCGTAGACTGCAAACGAAGCCATGTGGACTAGAATTCGCTGCACCCCCAGTTAGAACATGAATGCGATTATATAACAGTGGGACACAACACAACTGTGAAAATATGTTGCCAAAATTAGTTAATCAAGATGGCGTCGGTTGAAATCTCGCAATGTTTCCTAACTATGCAGCGGAAAATACGCTGTGTGTGTCACATTTTTAGAAGAAAAAAAACAGAAGGGTGAGCTCTGGCGTCATGAAATTCGCAAATCTTTTTCTGTCTCGAATAACTAAGGCCAACACGCAGCTATTTTCTGTTCGGAACATTGAAATATTATTATAACATTATTTTTTTCGTTTTTGAACGGTTGAAATAAATAGAACAAACAATATGGCGTCTTATCTTCTTTTTTTGAATTTTGTTAAAATAGGCATTAAAAGCCTCCGCTTTTCTCACAGTGGAAATGAAAATAGTTGCATTGACCTATAGATTCCAGATAGAAAATCTGTGTAAATTTAATGATGCTTGAGAGTTTTTGCTGCTTCAGCACAGGGTCGACCTTTTGTTAGCTAAAATGGTAGAAGAAGTTGGGGACGCCCGATAAAAACATGGCACACGACCTCAGAGCAATAATATACAGGCGGGAGCGCTTCTGTACTATCTGTAGTCAGTATTGATGATTTTTGACTGACTCGGCAGACCTGGGCGTGGCTAAGACTAGAGCTAGGGTATTTATACATCCATTCATAACATATGCCGACATAATGTTTTTGTTTATTTGTTCCCTGACGTATGGGAGTGAGGCATGGAACTGGCAAAGCAAGGATGAAAGTAGACTGAATGCTGTGGAAATGAGATCCCTGAGACGTACGTGCGGTAAAACCATGTATGACAGTATTAAAAATGTGGATATCCGGAAAGAATGCAAGGCTGATGTGAGCGTAATGAATAGGATCAAAGGAGTGTTAAAAGAATATATGATGCGAAAGTGAACGGAAGAAGAAGTCGAGGACGCCCGAGAAGGACGTGGCACGATCAAATACTTGAATCGGGTCATGTGAAGAGTCAGAATAACAGAAGAGTATGTATGAGACGATGCATGAATGTAGCAATGAGTGTGTGCCAAGACAGAGTTATATGGCGGTCTGTTCTCTCTGCCTACTCCTTCGGAGAAGCGGCATGATGGTTAGTTAATTAGTTTATTTGTATAACCACTTTTTCACAGTATTGTCAAAAACAAAAATATAGCATATAACCTAAAAACCGTTGAGTTATGTCCAGTTTAGTCGCATATCAAAACGTGTGGTGAATCTCCGGAGTCGCGGAATACGGAAAACATTGTTACATACTCGTACCTAAAAGTGGTGTGATATTTTGCGAAACTTTTGTTGTCTCTTTCACTCTCATGGTATACGACGTAAGAACCCGTAGAAAGTGATTTATCCTAAATTTGCATAGGTTGGGTAAAAAGAATTAGCTCTCTCTCTACATAATATCTTGTTACTCCAAGCAAACGACCAAGTGAATATAATACTGGAGTGCGAGATGATGCAAGAATGTTTATAAAGCACGGAGCGTGTGCCAAGACAGAGTTGTGTGGCGGTTTATTCTCTCTGCCCACCCTTCCGGATCGGCGTTATGGTGAGTTAGTTAAAACGGATTGCCTGCTTTACTAATCGCCTTTAAAGGAACGCTATAAAAATTAAAGAAATATTATTATTATCATAAAATATAGCTCTTTCATCATTGCAACGTACTAAGATACTTCTGGAACCACTTAAATACACAGGGCATGTTACTTTAGAATCTTCGAGCAGCGCTTTTTAGCGGTTTTTTTTTCGTGATTTTTATTCTGTTTGTTTTATCTTGGCACACTCTGTTGTTTCAAGCGGCACTGAACGGGTTAAGTGAAATTTCTTCAGTAAACAATCTTATCGGAGGAAACGTTCGGTGTCTTCATTACACGAATGCATTCCGGTAGTTAACTTTGTGGATGCGACGTATTTTTTAGTGTTTTTTTTATGCTGGAATTTTTCACTCGGTATAAAGTACAGTGTGACTAAAACTTAATGCGCTCTTTTATTGAGTACCATTTTACGGCCCTCCTTACTAGCTGTGAAATTCACGTAAAAGTATTTCGCAATATATGGTTTAATCGAAGATTTAACCTCTGGAATGCCGGATTCCCGCAAGGTACAACTTCCGTCGTACCTTGCGAACTGTAATTTCGTAAAAATTAACTTGCGTTTTACAAAATTATGTCTTAGTCAACTATGCTATCTTCTCAGATAATGTGTTTTTTGTAACTAACTAACTAAACATCAGGCCGTTTTCCCGCAGGGGAAGGTAGAGAAGACTGTCTTGGCACACACTCCTTGCTTCATTCACATTCATACATACTCTTCTTATTCAAGTATTTGATTCACTTGATTGTGCCATGTCTTCCTCGGGCGTCCCCGACTTCTTCTTCCATTTACTTTCGCATCATATATTTTTTCACACTTCTTTCTTCGTTCATTTTCTCTACATGCCCAAACTAGTCAAACGTCCCTTTCTTGATCCTATTCATTACGCTTTCATCAGCCTTGCATTCTTTCCGGATATGCATATTTTTAACACGGTAATCTCATTTATACAAGATTCAGTCTACTTTCATCCTTCCTCTGCCAGTTCCATGCCTCACTGCCTTACACATCAGGGTTGATATAATCACTTCATTGTGGACTGCTAGCTTCGCTTCTTTGAACATTTTTTTATTAACGCCCTCGTGTCACTAAAAAAAAATGATTAAGAAATGTAACGATTTTTTTGCCGTTTTATGTATTTTCGTGTGGTTGAATAAATTTACTTTCGAATAAAAATAAAATTGCATATGATTTTACTATAATACAAACAGTAATGTCACTTTGGAAATCGTTTTTTTTTCAGCCGCACTAACGTAAGCAAACTTAAAATATTTATTATTCGACTTGTACCGAACTTAACGCAATGCCAAGTATATCTATGGATTGATCATTTCGTTGACAATCGATTACGGTTCATTTAAATGTGCGAACAATAGGTTTTAAAAGGTAAAAACTCCTGAAAAGATAATGATGAATTCCCGGGTCCTATAGGACACTCCGGCACACTAGAGGTTAAGCTATATGTCGGACATACAACTCGGCCACCATAAAAAAATGTTTAAAATAAATAAATTACTAATGTTTATTATTTGTTTGTTTCCAGATGCAGCATGAACCAGAACTGCAGCATCCTCGCGAGTACCAGCATGTTTGGGAGACCCGTGTCCCAACACCCTGAAATACCTGGAGGCTCACTACACGTGCATACCAGGCAAGTTCACATAGCTGTTTTATATTCCTTCTTTCCATCAGAACTGACCAGATATGAAGAAAAAAAGAAGAGCAACCATTTTGAACAGCCCTCCGCACTGATGACCAAATGCTTTGCGCAATTTGTGATTTTATCAAAGATTTAAGCTGTAAATCACCAAAAATCGATAACGCAGCTCTTCTAACCTAACATAAATACATGTTCTATGGATCTCCATGTTATGTGTGGGACATATACTCGTATATATACGAGTGTGTAAATATATATATATATTATGCCCCACACATAACACGATGGAGGTATGTATATTCAAATGTGTACGTACAATATATATATATATATATATATATATATATATATATATATATATATATATATATATATATATATATAATTTAAAGAAATACAAACATTCCCGGGTTACGAATAACCTGAAAATATTTTAAAAACTCCTTTTGCCATCATAATAAGCGGAAAATGTTGCTTGTGCAATGATGGAGGACTTAGCTAGAGGCCTGGGTGAGAATCCGACGGGTTTGTTCACTCAGCTACTAACCGATCTTTCGTTTCCTACACTATACTTTTTTATTCTACGTGCACCCATGGATATATCATGGGGGTTTTATTATTTTTGTTTATTTGTTTTTAACTTAACTTAACTAACCATCACGCCGTTTCCCCGCAAGGGTAGGCAGAGAGGACGGACCGCCATACAACTCTGTCTTGGCACACACTTCTTGCTTCATTTACATTCATACATCGTCTCATACATACTCTTCTGTTATTCTGACTCTTCACACGACCCGATTCAAGTATTTGATTTACTTGATCGTGCCATGTCTTTCTCGGGCGTCCTCGACTTCTTCTTCCATTCACTTTCGCATCATATATTCTTTTCACACTCCTTTCTTCGTTCATTCGCTCTACATGCCCAAACCATCTAAGCGTCCCTTTCTTAATCCTATCCATTACGCTCACATACGCTTTATTTGTTTTTCATTTTTATATAGTGATACGTAGCGATACCGATGAGTTATAAAAACTAATTTTAGGGTTCGCGCTAAAAGTCGGTAACTTAAAAAAACTTGTAATAGAGTAAACTCAATTTTAATGTTTGATCTCCATATAAAGTAAATTTTAAACCGCAAGGAAATTGAAGACCTCCTAAAATACCACTTCATACCAATTCTTTGCCATGACAAACTAGAACATTGTGTAACGAATATCATCATTTTTCAAAAAATCTTGTACTCACTGTCACTTACCTCAGAACAGATTCTTATGATCTAGTGAGGTAGTTAATGTAAAAAAAAATAATGTAAGAAACAAAAAGTTAAAACATAAAAAAAAAATTAGAAAAAATCAGCGTTATGGGAAAATATGTTAATTAAAAAAAAACCATTAGAGTTGACTTGTTTCTTGACTAGCTTTTTATTTGTGTATAAGAATAATATTATAATGAAACGAACAACATGTTGTATAGGATAAAATCTCCTGAAAAGATAACGACGAATGCCCGGTGCCTATTGGCACCTGCGGCACACTAGAGGTTAAACTAATTTTCTTGTTATTTTTCCAGCCGCAACTACGAGCAGCACCTTCCGGCCCTCGCCCCAGTGGCTCATCACCTCCCAGCCGTCGGTGTGGCGCTCCACGGTGCCCAGCACCTCGCTGGCTGGCGGCGGCAGCGGCAGCGGCAACAGCGGCAATGGCGGCGGCGGCAATGGCGGCGGCGGCGGTAATGGCGGCCGCCCGTCGGCTGCGGGGGGCGGCGGCGCCCACCACCTGGCGCCGCCCACGTTCCGCCCGCACATCACGATGCCGCCGGACTTGAGGCCGGGAGTCATCAAGGTAACCAACTGACAGAGAGGATGGACCGCCATACAACTCTTTCTTGGCACACTCTCCCTGCTTCATTACTCATACTCTTCCGTTATTGTGACTCCTGACATGACCCGACTCTTGGAGGACATGGAGAGATACCTTTGCGAAACAGTGTAGTCAGGATGATTGACTTTATACTGACTCGATAGAAAGAGACAAAGATATGTTAAAGGATGTTGGATAACCTATTAGTTACCGCCCACATGGAATTCGGACATTTTTAATAAACTTATTTGAACACATTAAATAAAACAATATCAATACACCATTAAAATGATTTATAAAGTCAAAATATCACACAAACACTAACAACAGAAGGCCCAAAATGATGATTGAAGCTTTTTGTTGATTTTATGTATTAATATCATTAAAAATGTGAAAATTCTAAAGTTCGGTCATAGATATTTAAAACTGTTGAAATACCTCTGAAAAGTGGTGTTTTATAATCTTTATTTGGTCTTATTTGAACATTCATTGCTTTTTAATCGACACAAATATAGGAAATAACCACAAAATCCGTTGACGTAAGTTATGCAACTCGATGATGCGAAGTTAGCGCGGACAGAGAACATCCTTGCGTACTTAGAAGTGTTGCGATATTATGTGACGACTTTTCTTGTCTCTTTCTCTCTCATGATATAGGACGTGAAAACCCGGAGAAAGTGATTTATCCCAAATTTGTATTGGCTAGGTAAAAATATTTAGCTCTCCACATATATTCTTACTCCTAGCATCCCACCATTGTCTCGCTTCTAATCCACTTGTTAGCCATTCTGTTGTGCCAATTCTAACTGTTTTTCTGAATTTTAGGTGAAGAACGATGGTCATTCCCCCGAGATGGCCGGGAAACCTTCCCAGAAGGCTCCCCCGCCGGAGGTAGTGGTGCCGCTGGTGACGGAAGACGTCCTCGTGGAGTCGGAGATCACCGACGAAATTACTAGCAAACCCAAAGAAGACGGGAGAGAAGGTAATTTTTTTCCAATTATTTCATATTTTGGTATTCACATCAACTGATTCCAGCCTTACCATTCAAAATAAAAACGTTACCTGAAATGGCTTTAGTCGTGTTGGTGACCAGATCTCAATCTAAAGCCTGGTACTTCCCACTCCCTTCAGCCTTACAACATACTAGGGATGCCATAGTCCCACTGGCCCCAGGACCATTGGGACGACTGAGATTTTCTGCTATAACGATACTTGAGATTATATTTCTTATAAGAAATCGTCACATCATTCGTACACTTGCTACGAGATGAGCCAAGGCCGTATTTTATCAGCGCCATCTTCGAACGAACTAACAGACTAATTGATTTTTGCAGGTTTCACGGAGGCACCAAAGAAAGACGACTCTTCCTCCGGAGACCGCGACCGGGAGAGTGCGGCGGCCTCGCCACCCCATGACCGAGACCAAGACCGAAACGGGGACCACAACACGGCAGGGGCGGGGGAAGCCGACGGTGGGAGAAGACACCACCATCATACACACCATGATACCGATCCTAACGGTTGGTTCACTTTGATAACTTACACACTTAAGAACCTTCAGCGGCTTAAATGTCCCGAACGGATCCAATTGCATTCCAAGCGAATATAAGACATACAAGTATATAATCAATAATTTATTGTTATATTTCCAGCCCCCGTGTTGCCCCTCTGGAGACACTGCCCCCCCACCTCAGCTCGGAGCCTGCACTGGAACTGGACGTCTGTCGGAGAAGTGGCGGTACAACCTTGCCCTGGGGGTGCCACTGGTTTAGCCCGATGGAGGTAATTACCGATACACCTTGCTTTTAGTGAATTTTTTATTACTATGCATTATTGTGGTTTAGAGATGAAAAAATGAAGGTGAATATAATACGTACTTTAATTTTCTTGTTATTGGTTAGTATTTTGTCAATATGACAACTAAATCAATAAGAACAGTAATAATGTGACACATGTAATTTATTTATTTAATTACGCCCTTTAAAGGCTTTCACACAAATATTTACATTTAAAAAAATGAATATAGGTACTCATAAACAGTGCAAAAATATTGTACCAGAAAAATAAAAAAATAGTATTAAATAGCAGATACATACATAGTCAAATAGTTTCATCAAATAAATTAGTTCTACTAGATAAAAAAAAAAAACTGTACTAAGATATGCTTATATTGTGATATTGACATACTAAATATATCAACAATGTCGGAGTATTTGTTTCCCAGATGTTGAATTCGTCGCATAGGAGCATAATATTGCGAGGTTGAAAAAGAATTTCAGTCTTTAGTATTTTAGTATTTAGTGATAAAAAAATGGTTTTAAAAAAAAAGAAAATCTTCGTTGTAAGTATTTTTACACTTCAAAATAATTATTTAACTAAATAAGTAGTTAAATATCACAAGGGTGGGCAAAAGGATATACTGCCACACAAATTTGTCTTGGCACATACTCCTTGATTGATATTCATGGCATATCAATAAGTTTTCTTGTGGAAAAATATCGGCACTGAGCGGAACCGGACGTTGGTGTGAATCAGCCTTAAGGTTCACCATAGTTGCCGTTGGGTGTTTGACAATGTCTCCTTGTTCCACAGCATGGCATTCCACTTCCCAGGCATTTAAGGCTTCATCCGTCAAGGCGGGATACTGGCACAATATATGGATGAGTGTCTCTTCATTCTCTGTACAATTCCTTCGGCTATTTTTATCAGTGTTTTTTCTTGAATTATGACATTGTCCGACATTTTCAGCTTACTAATTTGCCCGTTGTGATTTCAGATGTGTCAGCACGGCCCACCGACTGGTGCACCTTCAGCAGCAGAAGAGGCTCGGAGCCCCAAGCCGGGAGACCATGTCTGGTCACTCCTCGAGGACTCCGGTTTTGCTGGATGCTCTGGGAGCCGACACTTTGCTGACAGGTATGCGTGTTTCTCTACTTTTCTCGTATTCATTATCATTGGCGTAACAACCCTCGGAGTGGCCTGGTCGTCTGAAACGTCTCCACTTCTTCTGGCTTCCTGCTGTCTCCATCCAGTTCTTTATACCTGTTGTAGAGTTCTCCTCTATATATCGTCCAGCCACCTATGTTTAAGCATCCAGATCTTTAAACTATTGATATAGTTCTTCGTTGAACCTAATTGACCAGGCACCATTTCTTTGCATGGCTCCAAAAATTCACTCGTGATTGTATAAACCTGTTCAAATAATGTGTCAAAATATTATTATTAATTTTGAATAACTAAGAGTGTGTGTTTGATATCAAATTCAGATAGCAATCGACCAGCTCTACATAGGTATTTTACGCTTGTCTTTTTAGTGTATTTAAATATATTTTTCTGTTTCAAAAGGTCGCGACATGGAGCAGATTCAAGACATGACGGACTTCCGACAAGATGTGGACAATCTAATGCTGCCCGACCCGTTGGCTTCCAGTGGGCTCACTGACTCTACCAACTCTGCCTTTGGTAAATATACCTACTCCCCTTTTAACTCTTCTCGAGTCGGTGCCAAGTGTGACATTATTGATAAATTAAATTTGTTTTTTTTTCAGATGTAGAAAGCCAAGGCAAGGCCGTGTGGATATCGGAGAGTCCAGATCTCTCCGAGTGCAGATCTGTTTGGCTGAATAGTCTGGAGACAAGAGTCAAGGAGGGAGAGTCTCTTCTCAGCATCAGCAATGATCTTTCCCAGGTATTTTTCATCTCTACAACGATAACATATCGCCGTCAACGGAAAATACCTCCTATGTATGGGGTCAACTTTACAAAAATAAGTTAAATATGACATTGCGTAGAGTTTCAATTTGTACTTCAAGTTTCAATGTTTTTATTTGTGAAAATACAAATACTAAAACTACAAAGCGTATTTTTAATGTCTCAAAAAACAATCTGTAACTCTCAAAAATCAGTTTTTAATTTCCTCCTGAACAATTCCACTTTTGACACATGGGAGGTATTTTTGCGTTGACGACGATATGTTCTTGTTAACATTTTTTTCATTCTGTATCTGTAATGCTTGCTTCCAAGAATAAAAATTTTGCAAATGCTAAGATAAGTAAAAAATCACCTTTATTATGTATTTCCAATAGACATCATTTTAATAAGATGACAGGTTAGCATAAAGCACAGGTCAATTCATATAGGAGTTTGAGTGTATCGCTAAGTAAAATTTGTGCTCAGTTGCATTGGTGACATTGAGATTCTGCATTTGAGCTTATTTTGAATATATTTTAACTTAGTGGTGGCTCTGTTTGATTGGCGAAAGTGACCTTTATACTGCAAGAGTTGGAGAGGGAATATCCACTGTGCACTTTTTCAATGTTTATTTAAGATTTGACTAAATTGAAGCTAATTTACAAAATGTTCTAATTCCAGGTGACCTCTTCGAAGACCCTCTATGGCGGAGACATGATGACCACCACCAACATCATGAAGAAGCTGTCCACCAGAATGGCACAGAATATTAAATCTTTCCCAGATTCAAGGCAGAAGGAGGCCATCGTCACAGATCTACTTCTCGGCGCTGTCAAGACAGGTAGGAAGCTCTTACCAATGAGCCATTGAAACATTTTACCCATTACGGGCAGAGATTAATTAGTTATGTTTTTCCAACTATTCTCTTCCCTACCTTCTTCCTCTCTCCATACTTCCTCCAGCCTCACGAAGTTTCCCAAATTTTCCGATTGCCATAGATCTACTGGCCCCAGGCAGTTAATACTCTTGTATCACATAAAAAATTCTAATTAACAAATATTTTTTTCAGGTTCAAATCTGCTGGACGCATCTCAACAAGCATCTTGGAAGGATCTAAGTCACCCTGCCCAGATGAGAGTCGCAACCTCTCTTCTGATTGGTCTAGAAGAAAACGCCTTCCTATTGGCCGAAGCCATACTGAGGGAGAAGACAATCGTACAACAAGTCAAAAATATATGTAAGATTAAGTTTTTATTGATACATCGATCCAGAAATTTCAGACGGAAAGCTGTGTAATTTTCATAACGTCAAAAGTTATATGGGAGCTTGGAGTAAGAATATATGGAGAAGTACCTTTGAGAAACAGTGTAGTCAGGTCGGTTGACTTTATACTGACTCGATAGAAAGAGACAATGATATATTAAAGTATGTTGGATAGCCTATTAGTTACCGCCCACATGGAATTCGAACATTTTTAATAAACATATTTGAACACATTAAACAAAACAATATCAATACACCATTAAAATGATTTAAAAAGTCAAAATATTGCACAAACACTAAAAAAAGAAAGTTTGCCCAAATAATGATGGAAGATTTTTGTTGATTTAATGTCTAAATATCATTATAAATGTGAAAATTCTAAATTTTGGTCAAAAATATTTAAAACTGTTGAAATACCTCTGAAAAGTGATGTTTTATAATCTTTGTTTGGTCTTATTTGAACATTCACTCATAGCACATATCACTATCATGTTTGATTTATTTGTATAACCACTGCAAGTTTTTTAATCGACACAAATATAGGAAATAACCTCAAAATCCGTTGACGTAAGTAATACGACTCGATGATGTGAAGTTAGCACGGACGGAGAACATTCTAACATACTTAAAAGTGCTTCAATATTAAGTGAAGACTTTTCTTGTCTCTTTCTCTCTCATGGTATACGACGTAAAAACCTGGAGAAAGTGATTTACCCCAAATTTGTATAGGTTGGGTAAAAATATTTAACTCTCTCTCCGTGTATATTCTTACTTCAAGTATGGGAGTTTGCTTCAGGAAATTTGTCCATTACCTATTCATGTGATGTTTTACCCTTGCAGTGCTCTCGGTGAGGGTTCTGGAGACCAGAAATGTGGAAACCGAGGAGTTCCCCTCAGCCATCGCTAGAGAACAGTGGACTGCGAGTCAGGACTCTATATTTTTGCCGAGAGGCGCTCTTATTGGTGAGTAAAATTTAAATACTAATATTGGAAATAAATTTTAAATTTGCTAACATATACATAATGAATTATTTGTGCAGTCTAAGTTCGACACCTTGGTCACATCATGAGTTCTATTCTATTCAATCTTGGATGATATGATATTTGGTGTAATAATTCTTTTAGTCAGATGTACACAAAAATTATTTTACTAATTCTAATAATTCAATTTTCAGATAACTCGGAAGGAGGCTTAGTGCGCATAGTGTTTGTGGCCTTTGACCGCCTGGAGGAGATCCTGCAGCCCCCCGCGGCGCCCCCGCAACCCCCGCGGGATGAGAGCGCCTCCTGGGGCCCCCCGCCCTTCTCGGAGACGGGGCGGAGCACCCCCAGATCAATAAGGACAGAGATAATGTGACTCGTGTTATCAATTCGAAGGTAATTCATGTTTGTTTTCTGCGAATTGGCGATTTTGTCTATGCTTGAAGTTAAGTGAGGTGATATCATCTATGGACATACCGCTGATAGCTCCATTGTAATCTTTCCTTCTTTCTCTACATTACAGGCATATAAAGAAAGGTTACAATGGGACTCTCCACTGAGAGTCACTACAGGAATAAAATATTAAATATATATATTATATACAGGAACGAATCTTATGTCAGGCGACTATCTAATGTTGATGTTATTTGAGGTGAAATTTTATATAAGGTTGTTGTTGGTGAGGGATTTATATTTAGTGTATTGAAAGAAGGGTGAATGCAGGAAACTTCATTAATGGAGGAATGAACGCTGTTGGCGCAAATAAAAAAAATGTTCAAAGAAGTGAAGCCAGCAGTCCATAATAGAGTGTTTATACCGACCCTGATGTGTGGCAGTGAGGCATGAAACTGGCAGAGTAATGATGAAAGTAGGCTGAATGCTGTAGAAATGAGATTCCGTGCGGTAAAACCATGTTTGACCGTGTTAAAAATGTGGATATCCGGAAAGAATGCAAGGCTGATGTGAGCGTAATGTATAGGATTAAGAAAGGGACGCTTATATGGTTTGGGCATGAATAGTGGATGAACGAAGAAAGGAGTGTGATAAGAATATATGAAAGTGAATCAAATACTTGAGTCGGGCCATGTCAAGTGTCAGAATAATAGAAGAGTGTGTATGAATGTGAATGAAGCAAGGAGTGTGTGCCTGGACAGAAACGGCGCGATGGTAAGTTAGTTTAGTTAGTCAGTTATTATGTTAACTTTGTTGGATTCGGATTACTTTGCCCTGATATTTTATTTTATCCATGCATTACAACTGTCAACTGCATTTTTTTAACACTGCTTTGTATTTTTTCTTCAGGTTATCTCGGCTAGCTTGGGAAAAGGACGTCACATACAACTGTCGCAGCCCGTCAGGTTGACCCTGCGTCATTTGCGCACCGAGAATGTTACTAATCCTACTTGCGTCTTTTGGGACTACACTGTCAAGTAAGTACATATATAGGATAATTAAATAACTCATCTCTCTGCAATTATCTACGTCAGATGAATAAATTACTCTTCATGTTTTAATTTGACTTTGTAATGGTTAGTTTAAAAAGTGTATTCATTGGTTACAGAAAGTAAAACATATTATTTCAATAATTTGACCACAATTATGTATTCAAATTCCACTTTTTAATGCGAAAAAAAAAAAACAAATGATTATTGTCATTTCCGCTTAATTGTATTTTTTTCAATATTTTTTAAAATGTCAAATACTTTACTGTTTTTATTTTTAAATTCAGGCAAGCTGTAAATACGCAACATATATATTTTTTATTCCTACTTATAATTTAGGTTGGTTGGAAGAAATTGCCACCCGGCAATAAACCCACTTTATACTATTAAGGGGCTATTTCTCCACCTCTCAATAAACTACTATTCATTAGTTAACTCTAATCATCGGAATATTCGTTAGTTATCTCTTTCCGCAAGTTTGGCTGGCAACGTCGCTTTTTTTCAAACCTTATCCCGTCTGCTGTCACGTCTGTCAATACAATGCCGTTATTTCTAACATAAACTAACTTTCACAACACAACATTCGCGCGCGAAGCTCATTACATCCCTGTCACCAAATAGTTAAACGCGTCTCTATATTTAAATAAAACATATTTCTATTTTTTAACTTTATTATTAAATTATATTAGTGAAGTGCATTGGGGAGTGTCTATTATTGCTTGGTGAAGGTTGATGGTTTGTAAGCATGAACATGTTGTATGTGGGTATATTGTACTGCCAAAGATTGTTGTTATTTCATAGTATATTCCGTGATACATTGTGAAATATTAGAATTACATACCTTCTTGGAGAGATTTTATCTGATTTTGTATCTCCTTACATTTTTGTCAAGCGAAATCTTGACCTAAACTCAATGTCATCTAAGACGTATAAAAAATTGACTCTTGGTTTGAAAACACGCGGTCTACGTCTTTCCGCCATGTCCTGTTCGTCTAAGATATTTAAATCTTCAACCACTTCCATAATTACAGTAAAAAATCAACTTCAACAGAAAACTCGCCTACTGTCAGCTGTCAAAACAGTACGCCGCCATTTTAAATTAGAAGGTAGATACTAACTTGTGCACTTTACGTTGACAGCTTCTTGAGAAGTGGTGAAATAGCCCCTGAATAATACAATAAAGTTATAAAATAGAAATTTGTTTTATTTAAATATGGAGGCGCGTTTAACTATTTGGTGAGAGGGATGTAATGAGCTTCGAATGTTGTGTTGTGAAAGTTAGTTTATGTTAGAAATAACGGCATTGTATTGACAGACGTGACGATAAGGTTTGAAAAAAAGCGACGTTGCCAGCCAAACTTGCGGAAAGGGATAACTAACGAATATTCCGATGATTAGAGTTAACTAATGAATAGTAGTTTATTGAGAGGTGGTGAAATAGCCCCTAAGAATATTAAGTGTTATTGAATTAATTTGAGTGTGAAAAGAATATATGATGCGAAAGTGAATGGAAGAAGAAGTCGAGGACGCCCGACGAAGACAGGCACGATCAAGTGAATCAAATACTTGAATACTTGAATCGGGCCATGTGTAGAGTCAGAATAATAGAAGAGTATGTATGAATGTGAATGAAGCATGGAGTGTGTGCCAAGACAGAGTTGTATGGCGGTCCGTCTTCTCTGCCTACCTCAAATTAAGTAAATAATTTCTTGACCCTGTTGCTGGGGCAAAAGTCAGGCCGAGTATAAAGTTGACGAACCAGGTCGATATTCAAATTTCTATTTTCTTCCAGCGTCTGGTCGGCGGAGGGCTGCCGCGTGGAGTGGACCAACGCCACGCACACGGGCTGCACGTGCGCGCACCTGACCAACTTTGCGCTGCTGATGGACGTGCGCGCGGTCCCCCTGGCCCCGGCGCATCGGCTCGCGCTGCATCTCCTCACCACCGCGGGCTGCTCTGTGAGCATCGTGGCCCTGCTGGCCGCCTTCATAGTCTTCCACTGCTTCAAGGGGATGAAGGTGAGATAAATTTATCAACATCAAAACATTACTGACTATCATTTAAAAAATATATATTTATTGTGAATACCGCACAAGTCACAACTGCTCCCAACCGTCTAGAGCCAGTGAGACTATGGCATTCCTGATTGGGGTATGTTGTCAGGTTGAAGATACTGGGGAGGGTTAGAAGATGGGGAAGAGGAAGGTTGAAAGTACCTGGCTTTTCAGATCTGGTCACCAAACACGGCTAAAGCCATTTCAAGCAACATTTCAAGTCTGAATGGTGCTCTTCCACCAGGGCGATACTTAGAGTATCTACCACTCTGGAATGTCCCGCAAATATACTTTATATTATTATAGCGAATGAACAAAGAAAGGATTGTGAAAAGAATATATGATGTGAAAGTGAATGGAAGAAGAAGTCGAGGACGCCCGAGATAGACATGGCACGATCAAGTAAATCAAATACTTGAATCGGGTCATGTGAAGAGTCAGAATAACAGAAGCGTATGTATGAGACGATGTATGAATGTAAATGAAGCAAGGAGTGTGTGCCAAGACAGAGTTATATGACGGTCCGTCCTCTCTGCCCACCCCTGCGGAGAACGACATGATGGTTAGTTAGTTTTTTATTTTATGTGAATTAAACGTGCTATCACACATATTAATTAAATACAAAAAATTTGCGCACTCCGGGTTTGAACCCGCGACCTTGGATTCGTAGTCGAGTGTCTTACCACTCAACCATGTCGATTTGAAGCTTAATTCAATGGACTTACACTGAATGGCTTTTGTATGTGTAAAAAAGTCATTTTGATCTGTCTTCTAAAAATTTTAATGCAATTTTCACTGTGCAGTATAAGTCTGGGTGTCGCGATCTTATTTTCAAGTCAAAAATACCTTACGATGACAGCTGTGTAGCAGTCTTTCACATCAGTAACTGCCGATAAATATATTTAATAAAATATATTCACTCGTACTGTTCTGCAGTTGCTAACACGTAATTTCCTTTTACAGTCGGACCGTACCACCATCCACAAGAACCTCTGCTTCTGCCTGCTGGTGGCGGAGGTCATCTTCATGTTTGGCATCGAAAGGACAGACAATCGGGTGGCGTGCGGGGTGATTGCTGCTCTGCTGCATTACTTCTTCTTGGCGGCCTTTGCGTGGATGTTCTTGGAAGGTACGTACAATCTCCAATGTTATTTCTTATCATTGGATTCTACAACATTCTACAACAGTAATGCCAATGATATGCAATATTGGTCATCACCGTCATTGGCTAACCTTTAGCACATTACAAAGCTTACAAATCTTAAACTATCACCCTGATGAAAGAACATCATTTAACATTGAAAGTAGTTTTGAATAGTCATAACTAGGTTAACCTCTAGTGTGCCAGAGGTGCCAATAGTCATCGGGCATTCATCATACTAAGAGCGGCGGGCCATTGCTCTTTGAAACACGCAAATCTAATGTCCCACCAGCGACGTGAGTTGGCCCATCGACCCATTGGGAGCAGCCGAAACTGCCAAGTGTGAGTAAACTGTTTTTGTTTATTGGATTTATTCCTTCTGGTATTCTGATTTCTTTTAATTTCCTTGTATTATGTCTGTGAATACCCACGTTGTAAATAATTTAGTAATAAGTTCCTAATAAGTTTTATTTGTATTTTTATTGTATGTGTAAATATGAATGTTTTTAATGTTAGCATCTGTTTCCTGTTAGCCAATTTAGTTTTTCGCCTGACATTTTTACTACTTTTAAAAATCTATTTTGCCATGTATAATTCTGATTCCTCTTTGTTTTTGTTGAGAATTTGAAACTTGTTCTATTATTTGTCGTTACACAAGAAAAGAATAGTTGAACAGTAATGCAAATGTGGAGCAATAATGAAGAGGTGATGAAGTAATAATAATGAAATCTTAGATGTAAGTTACTAGTTATAAGTTATACTCAGTAGTAAGTTACAAGCCATAAGTCCTTATTGTAAGTCACTAGTTGAAAATATTAATTGTAAGCCATTAGTAATAAATCTTAACTGTAAGTTTTTAGTTGTAAGCGTAAGTGATAAATTATAGGTTAGATAAATTAATTTGTAAAGCGCCCTTGAGGTGATTTTCCCACAAAAACGGCGCTATAAAAGTAATCCATTTATTATTATTATCTTTTCAGGGGTTTTTATCCTTTTAAACCTTTTTGTATACATATTTAAATGAACTATAATCGCTTGTCAACACAATAAACAATCTATAGAGATAGTTTGCATTGCGTTAAGTTCTGTACAAGTCGAGTAATAAATATTTGAAGTTTTCTTACGTCAGTGCGGCTGAAAAAAGTGTCATTCCTGTTTGTATTTACAGGAAAACCTCGTGCAATTTTATTTTTGTTAGGAATGAAATGTATTCAGCCATATGAAAATACAATAAAAGGACAATAAAATCTTCACATTTCTTGATCAAACGTTTTTTAGTGACATGAGGGAGAAAAAACCAGTTCTCCTCATATAAGTAGCTATTTTAGAAAAACCACTTATACCATTAGTATACAATTTAAAAATTACAAAAACTTTCATTTATAGAATTGTCAATGGTATTATAGTCAGCCCTGATTTATTGAACCTTATTTCGTTTTACATAACTGCGATTCAAAATTTTATTTAGCTGTAACAATAACATCAGGACTGAGTCTTTTAGGTACTCGCTTGTACCTAGATTGCACGTAGTTGGTAATACATAAGCAGAGGTGGCTGATGTATTTAACTGCACGGAATGTAGATACAAGAAGGCCATAACGTCATATTTCTTTAATCAATAATGTTTTTATGTATTCAAACACTGTTTTCTACTACTCTACAACCATTCCTTATTTTGTTTGTGCATATAATTATCATTGTTTCACTGTCAATTGCAAACCTTTTGAATGTAAAAGCCCTCTCGGGCGTATACAGTAAAATAAATAAATAAACACACTATCTGAAAAGATAGAATAATTGACAAAAACATTATTTTGTAAAACAGTGAGTTATTACGTAATTACAGTCAGCAACGTACAGCAGAAGGTGTACCTTGCGGAAATTTGGCATTCCAAAGGTTAAGTGGAAACTGAGCCACAGATAGTGGCTCTCCTAACCGTTGTCCTGAACGTGAACTGACTTATGTTGTCGTGCCCACGAGTGAGAAAAAGGTTGTAGAATATCTCAACATTGGAAGATAACACAATGGGCCTATGGTCTGAGTGTTTACTGGAGATATGTAGACTCTCCTAGATCTCAGTAATTACAATAATAGCATGACTAATTATTTCTTCCAGGTTTCCAGCTGTACGCCATGCTGGTGGAGGTGTTTGAACCGGAGCGTGCGCGCGCCCGCTGGTACTACTCGGCCGCGTACGTGGTGCCGCTGGTCATCGTGGTGGTGAGCGGCGTGGTGGACGTGGCCAGCTACGGCACCGAGCGCCACTGCTGGCTGCGGGCGGACAATTACTTCATACTGGCGTTTGTGGTGCCCGTGGCTCTGGTACTTTTGGTGAGTTAAATTTACTTTTGAATGTTTTTTTAAATATTTCATTAGCGCGCATTAGCACACCCAATATGTTGTGTGGCTAAAAGGGTTGGGGAGAGGAAGTGATGGGAAGGGGGAAGATTGGGAAGTACCTGGCTGTTTGCACTGAATGTTTTTATTATGAAAAGTGGTATTGCAGCTTTAAGATAAATCTCAAAAATATAAAGGGTTTATTTAAAAATATTGTAATGTATGGACAATGAATGTATATAATTTCAATAAGAATATTTAAGGAATATATTTCAACAACTAATGCATTTTGCATTGTCACACTCACTTTGGAGCACGAATATGGACTTTCACCAATAATATACCTATAGAAACCATAAATTACAATTACGCAATGAAAGGATTAAAATTATTAACACTCTCAGACAGAAGGCTTATTTCTGATTAGACTTTTATTTTAAAAATTGTTAATGGTATTATATAGACAACCCTGATTTACTTAGCTTAATTACCCACCATATACCTAACAGAACTGCTCGATCCAAAATACTTTTTAAATGTAACAATAATATCAGGACTGAGTCATTTAGATACTCGCTTGTACCTAGATTGCATACAGTGGGTAATTCATTTGCAGAAATAGTAGATATATCATTGCTATATTTCTAGTAACTTCTTTACGTTTTTATGTGCTAATCATTTACTCCGTGTTATTTCTATGTCACTATTATTTTATATAATGTATTGCACAGTTATGTGAAACCCCATAAGGGCTTATAAAATAGATTAATAATGTTGACAAAAATGGTCACCACACAAACTGTGTAATAATTCTAACAAGTGTATACTAACTGTGTGTTGTTTGTATTTTAGGCCAACTGGGTGTGCCTGTGTATGGTCATCTACATGATGTGCCACCACTCCAATGTGTCCATCAAAACCAAGGAAAACAACAAACTGTACAAAATTAAGTAAGTTTCATAATCATTTTTCTAAATAATTCACAATGAATTGCTGTTCCTCAATCATCACTCTACTAATTATGGGTATCATTCTCCACTGTCCAGAATGTCGAGGCTTGTTAACTTGAGCCAAGGTCTTGAAATTTTTGGTAGCAGTCTAAATGATTTTTGTCATTCTTTACGACTCTACCAAAACCTTGACTTGACCTTGGCTTTGATTTGAATGTTCTTTCTTATGAATATTTTGTCCTATTTTTGTCATTGCTTCATTTAATATGATGTATGTGCTGTTCTTTCTTTGCTGCTCTTTTTTCCTATTTCGTGTTGTGTATTTTTTTGTAATTGGACAATGGTCCGTCAGTTTATAAATAAATAAATACATATCGACCGGTCGGTGGCTGAGTGGACAAACGCGTCGGATTCCCACCCGGTCGTCGTGCGTTCAATTCCTCTGCTGGATAAGTTCTCCATCATTGCACAAGCAACATCTTCCGCTTCTTATGATGGCAGTAAGAGTTTTTGAAATATTGTCAGGTTATTCGTAACCCGGGAATGTTTGTCTTTCTTTAAAAAGACTAAATATGTAATTTAAAAGTTAGAATATGAAAGATAAATCCGATTTGTATGTTTTTGAAGTTTTATCTGCAAATAATAATAGATTAAATTTAAAAAGCAATCGATTCAGAGTTTATCCCCAACATTTAAATTTAAAAATAATAGTAATAATAGTTATTTTTTTCTGAATGAAGATTTGTTCATTGTATATTGATCATAACTAATATTCTTCTTCCTTCCAGGGTATGGCTCCGCAGCTCCATCTTCCTGGCCGTGGTGCTGGGCCTGACCTGGACCTTTGGCCTGCTGTACCTCAGCGAAGAGACGGTGGTCTTCGCCTATCTCTTCACCATCTTCAACTCTCTGCAGGGGCTACTCATCTTCATCTTCCACTGTCTGCTGAACGAAGCTGTAAGTTGACAAATTTTTATATAACTGAAAGTAATTCGAGAAAACACCCGGAATTAAATATGGGGAAGAACTCTATGATGGGGCTGGTAAGACTATTAACAGAACACTGCCATCTCAGGAGATACATGCACAGCTGTTTGGAGTGGAAAACTCCTGTATTTGTAGAAAATACAAACAGGTTGAAGAAACTCCAATTGACATATCGACTCTGGGGAGGCAAAAGGCCTGAAGTGCCATTTTGGGGAGTTTACACCAAAGCACTTTAAAGTTTTTTTTCACTCTTCGCCAGTGGCGGCTCGTGACTTTTTAGTGTGCTAGAGTGGTAAGATTGAAAATAACGTCATCATTGATGTTGTTGTAGCCGAAAACATTTTTTTTTTTTTTTCGAAATTTCAATTTTTTGTATCAAGATTTTTCAAAAATCCGTGCAGTGCACCACCAAAACATGACATTGAAAACTGAAAATCTTCATACAAAAAATAATATATAAAGTTGAAAAAAAATAAAAATCATTTTCGGCTACAACAACACTAACAATGTCGTATTTTTCAATCTTAGCACTCCAGCACACTAAAAACTCACAAGCCGCCACTGGTCTTCACTACCTGGTTGGATTTTAAACAAAAAAAAGTTAACTTAATGCTCTCACTGGGTTACCTGTAGCGACAAAAAGTTAAAAAGTCCCAAACTTGTGTCATTAGAGTCGAACCTTCTACCAAATGGTAAATATATTTTAGATGGCTGAAGGGCCACAGGAGTCTTCAGAATCAAACTAGAGTCAGAGCATTCGATGCATAAAAAAAGTCCAATCAAAACTGCATATTTAACTCATCTTTGACCAAAGTGTCGCTTAAGCCCTCTTTCCAGCGACGATATGACGCTTATCTCCCACCTTGTGTCTGGCATATTTTAGTTTCACTCAAATGTTATGTTTAATTCTGAAATAATAATAATAATACAGTTTTATTCCGGAAGGTATGCAGGAGTAGTGCAATGCAATACCTTTCATAATTGATATCAATACATAGTAATAATATTATTAACAAATAAGAATGAACAGAAATTCATGAGAAAAATTAAAAAAATTAAATAATACAAGTAAAAAATATTAATGAAAGATATTAGGCCTCATTTATGCTAAAATATGCCACTGTTATTATTTTAGCCCAACAAACCTCCTAATTTTTAAAACCTTAATTAAAATTTTTTTAAACCTTTTTTCTCCAGTTCCAAAAAGAGTGCGGTCGTCTAGGCCGTCGCCATCCCTGGCTTTCGTGTTGCGCGCGGCTCGCTCCCGCGCCGGGCCTGCTCCGCCCCCGCCACCACGGCGGGCGGATCCACTACCTCGCCGCCCCCCTCGAGCTCGGGCCAGACGGGCACCACGGGCTCTGCGGGCCCACTGGGCCCCGGCCCGCTTAGCTCGGGCCAGAAGGGGCGCCGGCAGCATGAAGATCTCAGGCTCGACGACACCATGGACGGACATCAATCTGTATGTTGAATCGTTATCATTTTTTTTATTTAGCGTGTAGAATACAATATATTATAATGTGTTGTTGCAAGTGTTATGTTTTTATTTAGGTTTTTATGAAGGAGCTATAGCATCTTCGTGGAGGGAACTAAAGGTTTTGTTCTAGTACAGTAGAATTTCACTAATCCGGCACTTTGTAAAACCTGATGGTGCCAATAATGTGTGATGGTGTTTTTTTTTAAATATGTGTTTGGCTACCATAAAAGTAAAAAAAACTGCCACGGCAGTCTTAAATCGGAAGACAATTCAAATATTAATAATTTTCAATAAAACTATGATATCGTTTAAAAATGCCGCATTCTAATGAGGTCTTGGTGGCTTAATTGGCAGTGTTACTCCCAGTTAGAGTAGAGGTCCGAGTTCGAGTCTCGGTCACGACCATTGTTCTATTTAGTTTCTGGCTTTTTTCAGTTTCATATTTGTGTTTTAGATTATTAATATATTTAATATGTATTTCCTTTGAATTTTTTAACTCGGTCAAGTTTTATGGGTATAGCAGAACATAACTTTTTTCTATTGTTTACCAAATCATCTCGTATCGACTATTGTTTTTTCACTCTAGTTTAACCTTTTTACCGCATTTCTGATGTTAACAGGTGCGTACCGGACCTTAGAAGTGCCAGATTCGTGAAATTATACTATATTATTAATGTGTTACTGTGTACTCAAACGAATTTTTTACGGCTTTAGGTTTTTTCCAGGATTTATTTTTATTTTTATATCTACTGGTTACAGGGGTTCATAGTTTTGTAGAATGAGCTGACTCAAAGATTGCCTAAAGTTGATGTATTACATAATAATTTATAAGGGTGATACCAATCTAACCTAACCCTCTTCATCTGTGATACAAAATAGAGTGGAATCGTTTAAAATGAAATTAAGGCAAGCGAAAAGAAAAAAAAAAATTTTTTTTTATAAATATTTCGATATTGTAATAATCAAGATAGTTAAGAAAGAAGTAGACTTAAACTTTCAAACCCAGCTTCGGTCGCGTTTTGTACCCAGTTGTGGAGTATCCTTCAACACTCAATGTCTTCCTGGAGTGTCTCTGACTTGTTCCATCCATTTGTGCATCACACATTTTCCTGAAGGAATCGTACAGAAAATTTTCAGAGCCAGATTTTTTTTTCATGCAAACATTTTTTTCATGTTAAATGATGTTTCCACATTTTCATTAGGCCATCTTCTGAGGATAAACAAAATCACAAAGACAAGTTCAAGATTTGTCACATCCAACATTATTTGGTAATTATTTATATTTTGCTCACTATCAATTGAAAATCAAACAGGGTCACAGTTCGTCAGTTTCTGCGTCGACAACAAACAACCTCGTCATCAACAACTTGAATGTCGTCGTCAACAATAACAACCACAACAACAATCACGTCATAAATAACGCGGCCGTGGCGAGTCTAGCTACGGACGCGGCAGCCCACAGCTATCACCAACACAGAAATAGACGCAACTCTACGCAGTACAACAATTCCCCTGGAGAGCCGGCCAGTCAGAGCGGGGCGTATTTCAATTCGCCCAATAGCAGCGAGCGGTCCTCTTCGAATGTCTCTGCGCCAATGTCGCACCTGCGTAATCCGCTAAACACTGGATCTTCACGGCTACCGCCCGGATACAGACACAATTTGCAGCAAGGTACAATCATACGCGCTTTTAATTTGTTTAAACTAGGTTACGATGATGTCTGATAAATGAAAAACATTTTTTTTTTCAAAATTTGTGAAAGTCACTTTTTGTATTTCTGGCATGACGGTCTTTTCTACCTTTCGGCAATAATTTTTTTTTTTTACATTTTTTTTTCTAATTTCTACATTGATTACACACTCTTCGTATTAAATTAACCATATGCTCTAACAATTTTTTCAAAATATTACTAGGCAGTGTGGAAACGCACTTAAAATCAAAAGAATTTTACTATAAAACATTTTGTGTCTTTTTCAATCAGTGTTTGTTCATTTTGTTGTGTTCATTTATTTTGTTTTAATAATATTTTTTTTATTATCTTTGTTTTGTTTATTATTTTTTAATGAAATAATTATAAAATAATAAAACAAAAATTATGGTAAGTTGTCAGATCAATATTTTCACATCCAAAAGCAGGTCTCTTTTCTATTTACAAAAGTATTTTGATTTGACTTTTTCTCTTTCCTATCTTTCAATAAATTAATCCTTCAACTAACAAGTTTCCTATACCTGCGTAAAAACTTCATTGTCTTTATTATTATTATTGGTAAGGGGACGGTCTGCATAGCTCCCGTACGCACTCACTCAACGTGCTATCTCCCATGTTTCACCTTCTTTCCTTGACAGTAGCCCAGTCCTTTAATGAAGTTCACCAGGATTGTCATTGGGTGTATGGCCATATTTCTTTGCTCCATAACACATTATTCAACTCCACAGTTTATCTGAGCCTTCTTCTCTTCAAAGCCATGGTCTTTTTTTATAGTTTTATCAGGAATTGTTGCTTGAATCTTTTCAATTTCTCTATGCAAGAATTTGTGAAGGTTCTTCAAATGCATTCTGGCGTTCAGCATTGTACACAGACCTCCCTCAAATAATATTTCTAATTTTGCCAATTCTTGGCAACACTCACCCATGCCTGTAGTTAGTTCTTTCAAATTGTCAACCCATCGTCTGTGGGCTACCTTTTTGCTTTACTCCCATCTGAATGCGGCTCTTTTTGAATCACCGCAACAAGTTAGCTTTGATTTAGTGTTCCGACAATTGACCGTTTGTTGTTTTTGTCACGACTTTTGACATTCAAAACAAATATGTGAAAAAAGTTCAAATTTCTTAACCCAAATCGTTTCAGCGCTTTTTTGTTTGCTAAACACCTTTTAACACTACCTCTACCCTTGGCTAACTATTAACTTTGGTGGTTTTTTATTATGTGAGCTTTGTTTTGTTTATTATTTATCATAATTATTGTTATAATTATTATTTTTCATTTTGGAAAAAGGAAAGTGGCTTTCTCAAATTTTTGTAGCATCTCTTTCTTAAGTATATTTTATTGTGTTTTAATTGGCAGTTGTGTGTTACATGTAAGATTTTCAAAAAATACTATTCAATATGAATGAAATATTTTATTTTTTATCAAATTAATGTTTTATTTTTTAATCAGTTTATTGCTGTACGTAGCATTTGTTTTATTATTTTTAATTTCTGACCAACTTTTCAAATGTTCTGAAAAATTCGTATTGATTGCATCAGATTCTATTTAAAAAATATGGAGACACATATTTATATGTATATATATTTCAAAGCTCTTTAGCTCATGATGTAATTGACATTGTGAGCAGAAATACTTGCATTGGTCTAGAAGTTCTAGACCGATAGAGTTGTGTCAATTTAATGACGTCAGAGCTCACTCTCCAGAGAGAGCTGGTATGTACAGTCAAGTTTATCATAGTGAAGCGCACTTGAGGTGAAATATCACAAAACTGCACCATAGAAATGCAATATTTTGATCATATTTCTAAATTAAAGTTAAGATTATTTTATGGTGAAATTATTTTGCGGAATATTTTAAGTAAATAAAATGAGATTCTTGATATTTTTTCTCGATAAATTTGAATGTAAAGATGAATATTGGGTGAGATGTCTGTTTACTTCAATATCTCAGAATGTTTTGAGGAACTCGTTTACCTAACTAAGCGAGTCCATTATTTATACTTTTATTTTATTTATCAATATTTTATATTTCATTTTCATCAAATACTGTAATTTTTATTATAATTATTATTCTATTTATAAATAACTATTTATAGTTACCTTTTGCAACGCAACTGCCAAAAATACAATAAATTACGCTCGTATTTTAGTACATATCAGTGACATCTAACCTAACCTTGCTGCAAATTAAAGTCTGGTACCTTCTTCTTCTTCTTTTTCTACTATTTTCCTTTTCAGATTCATCTGCCTTTTTGTATTCCTACTAATTCAGGATTCATCAGTTTTTTTTACAGAAATATAGCAGATTTGGTGTAGGGGAAATATTAACAAATTTCTAACTTTTTTATGTTTAGGTTCGATTTTTAGTGATTATTTTTTACTATTACTATGTATGTTTTTTTTCCTTTTTATGTTTATGAATTATATTTAGGTACCTCCTTAATGTTTAATTTTTTATTTACAAAATTTTATTTTGAGTTTGTAAATTTTTCTATGATCATTGGATTCGAAAGGTAACAAAGTTCATATTGCAATGCAAATTGCAAAACAATATTTTTACTATATTTTCTGGAACACAATTTTTTGAACACATTACCTTTTCGCTCCAACGACTTGAAATAAATTATTATGATCACACAATATTATGAAATATCCTATGCTTGCTTTAATGGTGTCTGTTATGGGGTATCTTCAATGGTAAAGAATACACCAGAAATGATGATTAGTCTACTTAACATACGTACATGACTTTTCCAAATGTGGTTATAATTTGTGACCAGATAGCCAATCTTTTGTATTCTACATCACTGAACATTTCTACACCGCGGTGAATGAAATAAATATATTTTAAATCCATCAATGTGTATTTGCGCACTTTGCACACCAAAATATGTATTGCTTTAGCTATATATTTTTCTTACTTCTGTCTAAAAAAAAAACATATTCAACGTGTTCGGTAATCGAGGTGATAATTTTAACTGGAAAGGGAATACCTCAATTGCCAAACGCCCTGTATTTTGAATTTTACAATATTTTTTCTGATGTATTTTGGTTGCAAAAGCGCTTTTGAGTAATTTTCTTTCTTGCCAGTAGTTAAATGAAATGCTTTCAAATTGTTTGGAAATCAAAAAAGGAAATTTTAAATTCTTAATTTTCCTCTTGGGGTGATATTTCACAAAATGGTGCTATAAAAATCAGGGTGTAAAAATCGTTACTGGCTTACTGTAAAAAAGCCATATATGTATTATGAAACCGAATTTCAGGAGATATTGACATTTAACCCTGTAGACTGCGCCCAACTTCAATTGCAGTTCATGGAATTAATGCCCATCTCACGGTGCACTGCAATGTGTAGTGTTAGGATTTATTCAGTTTTTACACATTTCGTGTTGCTCCAGGAAATGTTCATGTTGCAAAAGGTGTCTTTTATTTCATTTAAAAATTTTATTATCACTTGTGACCTTGGAAAACTCTAGAAATATTAGCCATTGACTACAGATTAAAGAAATTTTAGTTGTACTCGTATTTAGCGATTTTATAATAATATCAGTTAAAAAATCATTCCCATTAGAAAAAAAAAACATGAGAAAAAAGGTAATTGCTGCGACCGGAATTTGAAAACCGAGATCTTCCGTTAACTGAACAACTAGTCAAATCACTGAGTGTCTACCTTCAAACCTATTGTGTTCTTTCAATACATATGTTTGAATCACTGTTTTAAGTTTTGTTTACTAGGGACATTGTTTTATCTACAGTGTATAATATATCTTATAAGGCTTTATAAGGGACCAGAAAAAAACCCTTTAGAAAACCTCATATTATGTGGAATAAAATAGGTCATTTTTAATTAAAAAAATCAAGCAACCGAGACATTAAAACTTCTTATGTGGGAACTCTCTATGTGGTTTTCACTGTTTCATCTGGTGATATTTTACAATAATTAGCTCAGTATTATTATCAATAAAATTACATGAAAAAAATTTTGGGAACTTTTCGCAGCAAAAAAATCAACGACGTATTGTATAATTAGAAAACTCGTTTTTAGGGGTGTCCAAATAGCATAATTAGAAAGCCTTTCATATAGCCATCCTCCTTCCTAATCGGTGTGTGTGCTAACCCTGGTAACCGTCAACAGCGCTACACGCTCCGCCACCAGGAGAAGTTGCAGCAACTCCAGCAGCAGACCTGCGAGCGCCTGCAGCATCAGCTCGACTCCCCGCGCCCCTGGCGCCAGGAGCCCACCTACCCCGCCCTGACCAACCCGCAATACGCCCCCGACTCGGCCGTTCAGACCCCGCACTCCTTAAGCATGCCCTCCATCAACAATCAAGGCAGTCAAATGATCAACAGCCACAGCAATAGCTCCAATCAGAACAACCGTGTCGGCACGCCCGTGCCTGTCGAGTTTCAAATGGACTACAACGATTGCACCTCGCACAACTCGCACAATTCGCACAACTCGCATAACTCGCGGTCGCGGTCTCCCTCGTGCTTCTCCGTTAAGATGTCGGTACAACAGACGGAGCAGGGGTGGGGGGTTGTTCAAAACCCTCTGTCGACGACTAACATGAGCGGGACTTGGAAGGTGAGACAGACGAGAGTAGATCGCCCTGTGTGTTAGATAGCATGATGCTTCGAATGCAAAAAATCGAAAGTTCCTTTCCAAATTAAGCAATGGGGTTATAATGGCAATTGGCTATAGGGTCCTGCCGATCCGTTGTGACGTCCCTTTCTGTTACACGCGTTGTTTAAAAGAAATAGAGGTTATAATGAAGCTATAACTGGTACGCCACCATACTTCCAAAACTGTTTCATACTACATCTACATGGTTACTAAAATATTATATGATAATATCGAAGGCTTTTAAAAAAGTTAAGAATCTTTTTTTTGTGGTATATTATTATTGGCAAAATGCATTACTTTCCCTGCATGGGTCATTATTTATATATAAGTATACGCATATGTACGTAGGGAAAGGCTGCACCTTTAGGCGGCATGGGTTAGTAATTGAGTTGTGCCGACATTGGCACCTATAGGCACCAAAGGCAGTCAACAGGTTAAGAAGTAAAATAAAATATTTTAGCTTTACAATGTGGAAAGGAACTTTCTATAGCATGATTAGAGCTGTAATAATTTTGCATTTATTTTCCTTTCTTGTAATTTATATAAATATTATCATTTTGTTAATTTGTTAGTAGCATAAAATAATTGTATGTATACATATGAAGGGGTGTCATTTCAGACATTCTAAAAATTATTATTTGTTAAATTAATTCAATCTAGTTTTTTTTTAAATCATCTTAATATTTTTATTGCCAAATTAATTACGCATCTATTTTTTCAGATTTATCAACATTGTTTTTTTTTTTTTTCAGTTCATCATCATTTTGCTTAAATGCTTTAATTTTTATGTATATTTGCTTACTAACAACACGCTTTACTGAAAAAATGCAACTCAATGATAATTTAATATGATTTAAAATAATTATTTTAATTTTTTTTTTTTTTTTTTACATGCAAAATTTTATTGAATTATCATTGAAACATGTCATGGTTTGAATTTAACTGAATTTAATATTTGATGCTCAAATGCTATTGAACTTACCCATTTGTGTAATTCTATTGATCACATTTTGGTATAAAATTCATGTTTTTGGTGCATAATCAAGATTTGTGATAATAATAAATGAATTTGTGATCCGTAATTGTTTTGTACAGTTATTGAATGAATTTAAAAATAATCGCATTTTGGTGTTCAATTATTATTTTTAGTCCCCAAATATGATTTAGGTGAGAGATTACTTAAATTATTGGTGCTCTTTTAAATAGTTCTTATAAACCACTAGATTTACTACTAATTTCTACTAACAAATGTTTGTACTAATGCGTTTTTACAACAACCAACATCCATAATTGTGTAAAAAACTAATTAATAATTCTAACATTTCATTTTGGTGTTTGTTTTAAAACTAACAAAGTATTTTAATAGTTCTTTGAATATTAAATTTAATTATTTTACAGGTAAAACAATATATTGATGTAATAAATGCAACTCTCAATTTGAACAAACACTGATATTATAAAGAAACAAATTTCAAAATCCTTTTTTATATTTTTATGTATGATTACTAGCCAATGTGTAGTGAAACTGATTATTCATCAACATTTGAAAAGGTCGTTCTCTTCTCTGAAATAAATTTATAAATAATAATAACGCTTGTTGTGAATTTTTGTCAGTTTCACTATCAATTATGTATTTTTACAGGGCCCATTAAAAAAAAATTACAAGTCCACAAAATAATGAATTGATTGGAATTTAATTTCCTACGTACATGTTTCCAGCCTCTACGAACTGCACGCCCCTGCTGTGTAAACGGGAATATTTTCAAACAAAAAATTAGATCACTCGACTTGTTACAACAATTTATAATGGGCTCAATTTCTGTAATATCAAAGTTGTAAAACCTTTTATCAAGAACTACCGAATACTAATGATTTTTTGTATTTTTTTTTATAGAGCACTTCTTCTAAGCACCAACCGCAAGTGATGATGACCTCTGCCGGCACTCTACAGCACTCCGATCATCCGCGTCGCGACCCCAACCGAACGCGAGAACGCCACCACAACGCTGACTCCGTCCGCCTGCAACACAACACCCCGGCCGGACACTCGCGTCAACACCATTACCACCCCCACTCCCACACCTACTCGGAAATCGGGCGGGTCGGATACCGGCGAGGCAGCGAGCAAGAATTCCGCGAAATCCACGACGATCCCGTGTACGAAGAGATTGAGCGGAACGAAACCCTGATGTCCGATATGTCCGACGATAACTCTACCGGACACGGCGAAGCTTTCGTGAGACCCGTCGATCAACTCGGACATCAGGCCAAGTTTTACGGAGATCACCGTCCGCTGATTTCCTACAGTCCAGGCGATCGCCATCGCTACGATCGTTCGCCGGTGGCGCTCGAAAATCAAATCCCGCACGGAAAGTACAACGCGACCCGATGGAATGACAGCCTCGAGCGACACGCCGACCGAACGATGTACGCCTATCATCCGCAGGACCCGAGCAACATGCGAACGCTCGCCGCGGTTTTGAAGTCCGACAACGACGTCACCAGCAAGGTTCTTTGTCCGGGCCACGGACACGGCACACACCAGCGTGTTTTGCCACCGTACAGCGATTGCTAAACGCGATAACTACCCAGAAAAACGTTGGAGCCACATAACTAGTGCAATAAAACATATTAATATTTTGGTAGATGTATTATTACATAGATATTTACCAATCAAACTTACTTTTATGACGTGAAGTTTTTTTTATTGAACGCTAAAGTTTGATGAACAATTCAATGGCGAACTTCTTAGTCCGTAGTGTTCAGCTTTTACTTTTTAAAGATACGGTTTGAAATGCCGTCAGCAAGCGAAACAGTTGTTACATTTAACAAGAACACCTCAGTAGATTCAGAACTAGTGTAGTTTTATATGATATGAAAATATTACAGTGTTCTGTTATTCTATTCATATAATAATAATTATTATTACTATCTTTGACGTTTTTCCTCCATAATTCTTGAAACATTTTTTTATATAATCTTATATAAAAACATATTATTAATTTGTTCTTTTTTCAAACGGATCACAGCTGTAGAATGCAATTTATTTTTAAATATTCTAAGCGTTATGGATTGTGATATTTTTTTCTTTATATAATTAGACACTTTAGTCATTTTATATTTTATTCTGCAGTTAGTGTTTTATTTAATAGTTGCCAGATCAAAATAACTCACTAAAATATCATATTTGTGAGTTTTATAATGTAGGCGGAATAATATTGTGACATACGAAAACACGTGAAACATTGCTACGTACATTCAGAAAAAAATTCTTAATACGTCGAGACATAAAATTTTTGTTTAAAAAATTACAAAAAATTATCATAAATGTAATGAAAAAGTGATTTACTATTATGTACAATCAGTGTTTTTGTAAAAAAAAGTGAACGGACATTTATATGAAAATGTAATCTTATTAAAAAAAATGTTATGAAATAAGTAGCCATTTTTAAATTAAAAACGTAGTCTTAAGGTAATATTTTAGTGTACAAAGATTTGACTAGAATTGTGGACAGATTTGATGTTGCGAAAGCTAGTTGACGTAATATGGTAGATTTTTTTTGTACATAGTTTTAAAAAAACTCTAGCGAGTAAAAGAAAATTTGCCATAACCGAATGGTAGTTGAAATTTGTGACTTGTAAATATTAAATACTTTTAGATCACCCTGTAGTGGTTTGAAAATGAGACAAGTAAAAACTAATTAAGAATTGCATTTTTTTTTATCGGGTCGAAAAACCTCGTTAGAAAAATTATGCGGCCGAAAGGTTAAATTGTAAATTTGAAACATTTTGTAAATTAGAACTTATTTGAAAAGTCACTCGTTTTTTTAAATTATTTTAACGGAAAAGTTGTAGCAAATGAATGAATTGTGAAGATTCAATAGTAGAACCATCCAGAATTCATAATTATAGAAAGTAATTATTATTTCCAGGATAACCATATCTTTTTGTTTACTACTCATAATAACTGATTTTTTAAACCTATTTATTAAAACAAAGAATCAAATTTTCGAAAGGGTTTTTGTTAAAATCTTTGTTTGTTTCCTTGGAAACTAAATCATCTCGATACATACGTATATACGAGTATATAAACGGTTCATTAGTATGATAACTGTATATCTATTGTCAAGTGTTTTTTTTTAAATAACACCTTCTTATTGCTCTCGCCACCTTACTGCCCCTCACTTAGGGAATTAATGAATTATTTATGAATTCTGTATATGTACATAGTTCTATTTTTGAATCTATTCAATCAAATGCCAACAGTAAAAGAATCTGGGAATCAAACGAGCTTTTGCTATAGGCATATTGCTGAACGCTCCGTTGTAACCTCTCCCTCTTTCTAATGAACAATACATGTAATGGAAAGAGAGGACGCAGCGGGGCTCTCAGCGGCATGACCATATTTGTGCCGTTTCTCAAAACATTTTCAAAAGCGTTAATTCACTGTTGCTTGTAAGTGACTTATTTTTTATTTATTTGCTACATTTTTTGCATTTTGAGCTCAATGTAACAACACACTATGAATATAAAGATTATATAAAATGTAAATATAAAATGTAACAAGTTGTTAAGATTTTTTTTTGTAATCTAACTTTAGGAATCCAATAAAATAATATAAATAGTGATCCTTAGCCGTAAGACGTTTAGTGGAATTATATATTTATATATGGAATGTGTACATTTTATTTTAAGAGAAAAATACTGTTTTTTTTAATTTCATTTCATCATCTGTATCTTTTTTATGTAACAATTTTTTTCCCGTTCAATTGAAATTATGAAAAAATGTGATGCATATTAATTATTTTTATTTAAATACACACTCAATATTTTTTCAATTTAAAATATGCTTACGGGATTAAACAAATTTGTAAAACATATATTTTTAAGAGTTGCCATTATATTTTTATTTCCATACTTAAATGCTTTTTTAAATACACTCATTTTTTTCATATATTTATGCATGAAAATTTATTTCATATTTTTTCAAAAAAATGTTCGTCTATTTTTGTAAAACACAGATTTAAATTTCGCAGCTAAAAGACAACTAATTAATATTATAAAATCACAGGCAACTTAATGAAACTTATATTTGTCAACATTTTTGATAATTATTACTTGCAATTTTTTCTAAATATGTTTGGACGCAATATTCATTATTTTTTTATTGTATTTTTTAATTTTTATATTTATATTTATTATTCACGAAAAGGGCACTTGAAACAATCATTTAAATTGAATAACTTGTATAAAAAACATTTAAGATTAAGAAGAAAATGTGAAATAATTAGATTATGGATTTGACCCAAGAGATGGAAGAAGTCATGTTGAAAATACAATAATATTCATTAAAAATGGAAAGATATTCAAGACTTTAGATGCATTTGTATTACATTTGATATTAAACTCTCATTATTTATTGATTGACACACATTTGTACATAAAAATTATTAAACAAAAGAACAAAAGAAAATTGTACGCATATTATTATAAATCACCTAAGAATTATTTTAAAATAGAAAAGAAAAATCCTAGTTTTAAATTCCACATATTTGTATAAAGCAAAACATAAAAACAACTGAAGAAACGGCATTTAAAGAATATATCATCGATGTGCAAAATTTTTGATAATTTCTTGCTAATTTTTGATAAATTTTAATTTAAATGACAAAAAGAAATTTCATATCTGTTTATAAGTTGGTTTAAGTAATATATTTTATTTAATTGAATTAAAAAAATGAAAAAGTGAAATTTTGTAGATTTTACTGGTGTAATGACGATATTCAAATCATTTAAAAAAAAAAATACGATTTTTTTTTCAATATTTGCAAAGAAATAATGGTATTGCGTACAGTGCGTTTGGTGATCGGTGCGCCTAAAGTCTTGGATAGGTCCCACCTCGGTGGGCGGGTGTAGCATATCAATATCTGAACCTCCCGCATCCTGTATCTTATAATATTTAAGAAATCCGTCTTGAATTCAATTGTATATGGAAAGACTTCAAAAATATATTATAATTGTAGTAAATATTAAAAAACAAATGCTTTAGAATTGGAAGACCTTTGATTTTTAAATTAATAAAAACTACTTGAGAAATATGTTGTTTTTCTTCTTTGTGTTCACCCTGTTTTGTTCATGACCCAACTAAGTATTTATGAAAGATAATATCAGTTGCTTCTTGTTTCGAAGAAGGAGACATTATAGATGATTCAGACATCGAAAATGAATTTGAAGATAAATCGATGAAACAACCGTCTGATAAGCGAGTATGTTTTTCATTGGTAAAGATTTAGAAACGATTTGGTGCAGCGAACCAGTAGCATCACAGGAGCTAAGAATATAATACAAGTTTTCCCAGAATCAAATGTAGTAGCGTTGGGAAAAACTTCAATGTTTTGTGAATGCTTCACGAATTGTTAGTTCTTTAAAAATGAACCCTTCGAAGTGAACACTTCAATTGAAGTCGAACTCGCAAAAAAGAGATTTGAATTTATCCGCTTATTTGTTCAGTTCTTTTTGGAACCGGTTCCTCGCCGAGAAATCACGTGCTAGTCGGTAGAGATTTGAAAACGAAAAGAACTCGAACTGGTTCCTTGCCAACAAAATCACGTACTAGTCGGTAGCGCTTTGAAACTGGAAAGAACTGGAACTGGTTCCTCACCGATAAGCACGTACTAGTCGGTAGAGATTTCAAAGTGAAAAGCACTGGAACCGGTTCCTCGCCACAAAAATCAAGGAACGAAAAAACGAAAGGAACTGGAACTGGTTGCGTTCATTCATATCGTTGAAATTGAAGTACATCTTTCAATGATATGAATGAACGCTAAAATGAACCACCGACTACAATTAAAGTATTTTTTCAATGAAATGAAGTTAATCAAATGAATGAAAGCTAAAATGAACAACCAACTTCAATTGAAGTATTTGTTCAATGAAATGAAGTTAATGAAATGAATGAAGGCTAAAATGAACTACCACCTTCAATTGAAATATTTGTTCAATGAAATGAAGTTATTGAAATGAATGAACGCTAAAATGAACTAACGACTTCAATTGAAGTATTTGTTCAACGAACAATGAATGAGGTGGGAACTGTTGCCAAAAGAAGTAGTTCTTTCAAAGCGGTCAAAACGCTAAAATGTAGTGTTTCTTCCTTTTTATAGAACATTATACCGTACGTTGAATTTTATGACTGTTGAAATATATGTGAATCTATGCAGAATAACTTTATCCTTCTAGAATACGTTTAGATGACAAAGGTTTAGATGACAAACATTTTGATGAAGAGATTGGAGTTTTGAGATGCCTCACTCAGTGCAGCGCGCGCCCGGTCATGTGACTCTCAACAACACGCCCGGCTAGGTTACCAGGATTTACTTTTTGTTTTATAAATTCGAAAGACACTATTTGAGAGTAACGCATAATATGTATATCAGTGTATGAAGGGAAGCGATAGTTTGCTTCTAAAAAGGATTAGAATACTTAACTCTGGAATAATTAATCAAATGCTAACGCATCTATTGAAGAAGTGAAGGCGGAAATTCAGTAGATCCAAGATCAGTAACACAACGGTTTTTTTGGTAGGAGATTCAAACAAAGAGTATGGCAAATAATTCCACAATCGAGCTGTTCAACACAAGAACGAGTCGTAGAACCGACAGATGTTGCTTGGATTATTAGTGGCTGCTCTATTTTTGACATCCGCAACAGTTTTGTAAGATCCAATGAAACTAACAGCATTTAAATATGTAATTTTAACTCATCTTTGACTTCAAAAGACAAATGCGAAGGTTAGCCTTTTCAAAATGTCAATATTTTACAACAACATAATGGACTTCCGATAACAGGCCCTTCGAGACAAAAGTCACCACCGCTTTCAGATATCGCAATCTAAATGTTTGAAACAACTTTTATTTAAAGTTAATCTGTTATTATTCATGTTAATATAGCTTTAAAGTGCATATTGAATAAACTTTTAAAACATACAAATCTGATTTTATCTTTATACCCTAACATATAAATGGGATATTTCTAAACTTTATTAAAATTTAAAGAATCTTCAAATTTATATGCTCCTGTTCCCTGAGATTCAAATGTGAAAAATTTATTTTGTAGTCTTTATATTTACACGTAACGACATCTATTGTTGAGTAGACCAAACTAATTAATTAACCTTCTTTGATTTATGTGCTCCTGTTCCCTGAGATTCAAATGTGAAAAATTTATTTTGTAGTCTTTATATTTACACGTAACGACATCTATTGTTGAGTAGATCAAACTAATTAATTAACCTTCTTTGATTTATGTGCTCCTGTTCCCTGAGATTCAAACGTGAGAAATTTATTTAATAGTCTTTATGTTTATTCATGTAACGACATCTATTGTTGAGTAGACCAAACTAATTAATTAACCTTCTTTGATCTATGTGCTCCTGTTCCCTGAGATTCAAATGTGAGAAATTTTTTTAATAGTCTTTATATTTACATGTAACGGCATCTATTATTAAGTAGACCAAACTAATTAATTAACCTTCTTTGATCTATGTGCTCCTGATCCCTGAGATTCAAATGTGAGAAATTTATGTTGTAATCTTTATATTTACATGTAACGTCATCTATTGTTGAGTAGACCAAACTAATTAATTAATCTTCTTTGTTTTATGTGCTCCTGGTCCCTGAGATTCAAATACAAGTAATTTATTTTATCTAGTATTTATATTCATATGTAACGACATCTATTGTTAAGTAGACAAAACTAATTAATCAATCTTCTTTAATTTATGTGCTCCTGATCCATATGAGACTCAAATGTATGACATTGTTAATATTTACATGTAGTGAAAATGACATTTTAAGCCAAATAAGCCATTCAATGGCCAGAACCGGTTCCTCGGATAAATGATATCGATTTTTATTTGCCAAAAAAGGAACCGGTTCCTCGGAGAAATAACTGGTTCCTTTTAACCGGGACAGGAATATCGACCATCTCTAATGTTTTTCTAGTAAAATTTATTTGTTGTCTATTGACAACTGTCAAACTTTATATAAACAATAGAATCATGCATTTCATTCTCTTCCATCATAGAAACACCAAAGCGACAAAAAATTAAATAACAATAATTTCTTAGATATATTAACAATGACGTCACATATATATAGACACGTTGTAGCGCTCTCAAAGTGGCAAGCAATAATCACGCTAGTTGGTGTGATCGGTGTTTAAGCCGATTTAGAACTAAACGGTCACGCGTCGCTTGAGGTCGTTTCAAGCAAGTATGGAACGCGGTCCGAACTTCGGATCTGTTTCGTTCATACACATATACATGTATTCTATGAATGTCTATCTTTGTCATACATGACCGATGTTTGAATGATGAATTTACTGGTAACGTGTGTTTTGCTTGCCACATTTTGTGTTAATATTCTAAGGCTATAACGTGTCTATATATGTAACGTCATTGTATATTAACTATAAACTTAATCTACCGATTAAAAACATAACTATGATTTACTGAACCTTATTTCCTTTCGCATACCAACGAGAACTAATCGATCCAAAATTCTATCAAGCTGTAACAAAACGTAGTGAGCGGAGTCGCCGTAGACGCGGGAGATGGAAAACATCCTTACATAGCGAAAAGTGGTGAGATATTATGTGACAACTTGTTTTGTCTCTTTCTCTCTCACGGTATACGACGTAAAACCCGGAGAAAGTGATTTATCGTAAATTTGTATAGGTTGGGTAAAAATATTTAGCTCTCTCTCCATATATATTCTTACTCTGATATTATCAGCCATCAAGTATAAAAGCATAACCGCTATCCTTTGCGGGTTTTCACAATTTGATTAAACGCTGAAACGGGCCGAGAATAGGCATTTAGGAGGGCATGCATAATATACAAAGCCATGCAAAATCTTCATTTTCCATTGTATTCCACGTCCGTATGACAGTCAAGTGCCAATATTTTTTTGATGACTAGAACCTCTTAGATCGTCGAGCTCTTCACTCAAATCTTATTGTGCAGCAAAAAAAAAGGATTTTTATTTACTTAATATTTTTTTCATCCATTTACATCTTACTGTCAGTAAATATGTAAATTAAATAGTTTCTATTATGTGTACTAAAGATATTAATGTATTGTTGTACTATATTATGCTGTTGGAGTAAAAATGTATGGAGAGAGAGTTAATTATTTTTACCCAACCTACACAAACTTGCGATAAATCACTTTCTCCTGGTTTTTACGTCGTACACCACGAGAGAGAAAGAGACAGCAAAAAAAACACACCGCTTTTATGTACTGTAAGGGTGATCTTGATCTCCCGCGTCTCAGGGACTCCGTCCACATGTTTTCATATGCGAATAAACTAGACACAACTAAACGGTTTTTTAAGTTACATGCCATATTCTCGTTGATAACAATACTGCGAAAAAGTGGTCATACGAATAAACAAAAACATTATTGACATGTGCTATTAATGGATTTATAAATACCCTAGCCCTAGTCCTAGCCACGCCCAGGTCTGCCGAGTCCGGCGAAAATCATCAAAAACTGACTACACTGCCTTGGATAGGTACCACTCTATGTACTCTAAGGTTATGCTACACAGTGCATGGTATGGTGTAATCTTGTAACATTACTCTAAGGGTGTAACAGTATATCGATTTCTTAAGATGTGTAAATTATAATAATATGTATTTTTTAATTAAACATAATCTGTATTTCCATTTATTAACATCCCCAGAAATGACCTCATCATGGAATCCCGTCAGATTCCGAATTCAAGCATAGAAGGGCATTGTGAAGAAATGAGGCCCAATATCCTCCATTCATATTTTTTACTTGTATTATTTAATTTTTTAAATTTTTTTATTATGAATTTCTGTTCATTTTTATTTTTATTTTTCTTTAATATTATTATTGTGTGTATTACAACTTATATGTTATTATGTATTAATATCAATTATGGAAGGTATTGCATTGCACTACTCCTGCATACCTTCCGGAATAAAACTTTATTTTTATAATATTTTATTTTGTATTTCTATTGTATTTAAAATCCTGTTGCCAAACTACCAAATTGTAGTTTAACAGGATAGAACGGGAAGAACAATAAAAAAGTAGTTTTTGTTCAAAAGAAAGACAAACATTCCCGGGTTACGAATAATCTGACAATATTAAAAAAAAACTCCTACAGCCATCATAATAATAATATGTGTATAAGAATGAACCTTTCTAATATCTTATTTTTTTGTTTTTAATTGCTAACCTTATTTGCGTTATTATATCATATATAGTGCGTCACACTACTTCAGTTTGTACTTATATAACTCCTTTGGATATATAATACCTTGTCCATATGTGAGATGTACATAAATGTTTAATTTCTTTTTTTACACTATGCATGTGTCTACAATATTTTTATATCATTCATCTCTTAATGTATTTGGTAAACAGGTGTTTTTATGAGATCTTAATAATAATAATAATAAAAGGATAACTTTTAAAGCGCCGTTTTTGTGGGAAAATCACCTCAAGGGCGCTTTACAAATTAATTTATCTAACCTATAATTTATCACTTAAGCTTATAACTAATAACTTACTGTTAGGATTTATTGCTTACAGCTAATATTTTCAATATCTTGTTAAATAAATAAAAAATAAGCGAAAAATGTTGCTTGTGCAATGATGGGGGACTTAGCCAACGAATCGAACCCACGACGCCCGTGTGGGAACGCGACGCGTTTTTCAGCTAAGTTTTATACATAAGTCTTAAATTTTTCATAAAAGGTTGCCGACCCCTTGGGATTGTTCGCTGCATTTGGGGCATACTCTGCCCATGTTATTATCTGCCTCTCTCGCGAGCTCCAGACAAATAAATCTCAAACTCGCGTCCTAAAGGCGTAGGTCCCTATCCCCTTCCCTTTCCCATTCCCTTCCCTAGCCTCCGGCCTCCACCCCGCCAACCTAATCTCAACTCCACCAACCCCGCAATGTTGTAGCGCTCTGCGAAGGGGTGAATAGAGTGGTCTGTAGACGGGGTTTTCGATCTGTGGGTTGTGAGTCGACTTTAGGCGCGTAACGGAAATATTTTTAAAATTTAAGTATTTTGATAATTACGTTAGAAAATTTTCGTTTTTTAAAACCATTTCAAAGTGGATGGAAGAAAAATACGGAGACGTACTAGCAGCTAACTAGATCCAATACAAAACAAGTTTATTGGATGATACCTTATTTGAGTAATTTTTTATTATGTTTTTTTCGGAGATGCGATCTAATTGGAGATATTATATATTTCTGACACTAGCCACCCATCTAAACATGATGTAAGGCACATAACCTACTCTTTCCTCTATACGAGTATAAAATAGATATCTTAAAAAAATCTACTCTTCTGATATCTCCACTTTAAATCATTCACACTACTCCTAATATCGTTTACCTATTCCATCGTTTCCTTATTTCACTCTTTTCCTGTCCCATTGTATCCTTTGCCTATCTGATTCTATCCCTATCCAATCCTTTCCCTACTCTATAGTTTCCCTATTTCACCCTTTTCCTATTTCATTATTTCCATATTCCGTCCTTTCAGTATCCTACCCTTTCCTTACCCCTTTTATATTTTTATCTAATCTTTTCCCTATCGCATACATTCCACATGCTATCATAGGCCCTTTAAGCCCTTCCTCACCTCATCGTTTACCAATCCCATAGTTTCCCTATTACACCCTTTCTCTATTTCCCTATTCCGTCCTTTCAGTATCCTATCCTTTCCTTACCCCATTATATCCCTATCTAATCTTTTCCCTATCCCATACTTTCCATATGCCATCATAGCATCTTTTAGCCTTTCTCCACCTCATCGTTTACCAATCCCATAGTTTTCCTATTACACCCTTTCTCTATTTCCTTATTCCGTCCTTTCAGTATCCTGTCCTTTCCTTACTTCATTATATCCCTATCTAAGCTTTTCCCTATCCCATACTTTCCATATGCCATAATAGCCCCTTTTAGCCATTCCCCACCTCATAGTTTACAAATCCCATAGTTTCCCTATTACACCCTTTCACTATTTCATTATTTCCCTATTCCGTCCATTCAGTATCCTATCTTTTCTATCCCATTCCACCCATTTATTTTTTTCCCTACTCCATAGTTTTTCTGTTTTATCCTTTCTCTACCACATCGTTTCCTCATCCTATACTTTCCCAATGCTATCTTGGCCTCTATCATCTTTACCCCACATCCTCGTTTCCTGATCTTTTAGTTTTCCTATTCTACCCTTTCCGTTGTTTCACCATCCCATCCATTACCTATTTCATTCCATTACATCCCTATCCAATTCTTTATTCTATTATTTCCCTATTCCATAGTTTCCCTATTTCATTATTTCCTTATACCGTCCTTTCAGTGTACCATCCTTTTCCTACTACGTCGTTTCCTTATTCCATACTTTCCCTATGCAATCTTATCCTCTTCCATCCTTCCCCCACATTCTCTATTCCTCCCCCCAGCACCTTCATATGTTGGTTGCAAACTGTTGTCCTCGAAGTTGATCTTGCTATCACATAGTTTGGGATGCCCTGGTCTATGAAAATAATGTGATGTAAACAGTTTAATCTAAAATATTTCTTCGGGGTCGGTATTGGCTTACACCGTTATAGTTTTGAGATTGAAACAATATTTGACAAATGAATGCAATGAAATACGTGACTTTATTACAAATACTAAAATGAAAAATAAATAGTAAAAAAACACTATGACTCTTTGTTCACCCAAGAATATTTGGTTGGATCATGCATTTTATTTATTAGAATTAAAGGTAGACTATGCTGTGATATATTATTGATAACAGTTAAAATTAATTTAACGTATGTAGGAGTGTGAACTTCAAATCCCCACCTTCCTAATAAAATACCTACCCCAGAGCAATAATATAGCAGGAAGGATTGCTTTGCGAAACAGTGTAGTCAGAATTGTTGATTTTTTCCTGACTCAGGCTAGGGCTTTTCACGGACACACATTTATACATCCATTCATAGCACATGTCGACATAAAGTTTTGTTTATTTGTGTAATCACTTTTTCACAGTATTATTATCAACAAATATAGGATATAACCTCAAAAACCGTTAAGTTATGTCGCATAACAAAACGTAGTGGGCGGAGTCACCGGAGACGGTAAACATTCTTACATACCTAAAAGTGGTGCGATATTATGTGACAACTTGTCTTGTTTCTTTCTCTCTCACGGTTTACGACGTGAAACGCGGAGAAAGTGATTTATCGTAAATTTGTATGGTTTGGGTAAAAATATTTAGCTCTCTCTCCATATATATATATTCTAACTCCAAGGTAGGTATTAACCTATAATGAGTTTCAGCAGATTTTATGTTTGAAATGGGTGGAAGCATCATGTTTTATTGGTAAGTATCTCGTAATTTATCACGGGTAACAACTAGTATTCAATAATTGCGTTTTCTTCAAGAGTAGAAGTCGAATTGGAATCGTTGCTTTAATATTTTAAGCTGTGAGGCGTGGAACTGGCAGAGGAAGGATGAAAGTAGGCTGAATGCTGTGGAAATGAGATCTTTGAGACGGATGTGCGGTAAAACCATGTGTGACCGTATTACAAATGTGGATATCCGGAAAGAATGCAAGGCTGATATGAGCGTAATGGATAGGATCAAGAAAGGGACGCTTAGATGGTTTGGGCATGTAGAGCGAATGAATGAAGAAAGGAGTGTGAAAAGAATATATGATGCGAAAGTGAATGGAAGAAGAAGTCGAAGACGCCTGAGAAAGACATGGCACGATCAAGTAAATCAAATACTTGAATCGGGTCATGTGAAGAGTCAGAATAACAGAAGAGTATGTATGAGACGATGTATGAATGTGAATGAAGCAAGAAGTGTGTGCCAAGACAGAGTTGTATGGCGGTCTGTTCTCTCTGCCTACCCCTGCGGGGAAACGGCGTGATGGTTAGTTAGTTATGTTTCATGGTCAGATCTGAATAGGCAGGTAGCTCTTTTCCCGACCCCATTCCCTACAAATTTCCCAAACTATGTGTCGTAGTCCCACTGTCTCTGGACAGTAAATCTTTTTTGTAGTATTCAGATTTAAAAAAAATGTGGTTTGCTGATTTTAGACTAACACTTGATCTTATAGTTTTGGACTATACAGTTAAAAGTGGCCGAAAATAATTCCCCAAACTGCAAGTTAAAATTTTATATCGTACGTTCCAATTCGAAAAACTTTGACGTGCATTTCAAGGTATCACAAAAATAATTATTTCACCTCACTTCTTATATATATGTTGACCAGCATTCTTCAATGACACTTCTTGCATAATTTTCACGATAACAATTATAATAACCACAAACCAATAAAAAAGTAAGCATTATCTTAACCTCTGGAATGCCGGATTCCCGCAAGGTACAAATTTCCGTCGTACCTTACTGACTGTAATTTCGTAATAACTCACTTGTGTTTTACAAAATGATGTTTTCATCAATTATGTCATCTTTCCAGATAATGGCAAAGTGGTTTTTATGGAAAATAAAGTTTTTTCTCTTTCAAGTCACTAAAAAAAGTTTGATTGAGAAATGTGTTTTTTTGTCGTTTTATTATATCTTCGTGTGGCTGAATAAATTTCCTTCCAAATAAAAATAAAATTGCATGAAGTTTTCTTCTAAATACAAACAGTAATGTCACTTTAAAAAACGATTATTTTTAACCGTACTGACGTAAGTAAACTTTAAATATTTATTACTCGACTTGTACCGAACTTAACGCAATGCAAAATATCTCTTTGGATTGATTATTTCGTTGACAAGCAATTACGGTTCATTTAAATATGAAGGGTTAAAACTCCTGAAAAGATAATTGTGAATTCGCCAGTGCCTATTGGCACCTCCCGCACACTAGAGGTTAATATTTAGGATAAACCAAAATTTCTTCTTTCCAGATTTCAAAAACTGGGGAATAATACTATTTTAACTTCTCAATAACAATTCCGCAAATTGCAGATTCCTACGGACATCAGATATGACCACATCTTGCGGCGGCACTTATCGCCTAAAATATGATAAAAAGGACAAAGGGGAAGACGGGGTTGGCATATTAGCCCCGGCCACTGAAGAGATGAACCGATAGAAGTGGGCTGTGGGCGCGTCCGTGTGCTCAAACTAAGGTCAATATTATCTTACTTCGATAAACTTGATCACATATTTGAAAACATCGAAATTCTTTCTTGAAAGGGGTGCCTAGTACGAAATGCATTAAAAATACAAACACTGACAAAAAAAGGGATTTTATCAACAATATCGGTAATTAGTTGAGACTTGCTGGCACGGATGTTAATCGCCCATGATATTTGACAGTTGATGTCGACTAAAATATTGTTCCTTTATCGACCCTATGTCTATAAGTCGATAAACAACGTTAAATTAACGCTTCGACATGTTTATTAATGATATTACAGATTTTGAAGACCTCCGTGGTCGAGTGGTAAGACGCTCGAATACAGATTTCGTAGGTTCAAATCCCAGCATGCGCAAATAAATTAAATTTATTAAAATTTGTTATTTAAAATTCAATTCGTATAAAATAGAATATAGTACATTTGCAGCACGTTTGAAATGGCTTTAGCCGTGTTTGGTGACCAGATCTGAATAGCCAACTTTCCTCTTCTCCATATCCTTCCCCTCCCCACTACCTTCAGCCTCAAAACATACCCCAATCTGGATGCCATATTCCTATATATTCCTAAAATATATTTTTAACCAAAATGGAAAAAAAATAAATAATAAAAAAAATAATTAACAAATGAGAGTACACTATAAAAATAATACATCGTAAAATAATGTAAGCAAAGTTATACATGAAAGATAGAGAAAAATAATTAACAATCTACAACGCACAGCAAGGGTAGAAAGTTCATTATACTTTAATAATAATATAGATCTGCATCTAGGTATTTTCTATTCAGTGTCCCCCGCCTAATGCGATACTGTGCCCACAAGAGTGGATGGGGAAAGGGGAAATACCACCCCACGTTGGGCGCCATTAAAAACATCATTAAGGCCCATAGACAAAAAACGGAATAGTCCATTACGTTCAAGTATCTTTTTCCATCTTCTGCAAAAATGGGAAAAACTCGAGAATGGTTGGAAAAGTAAGCTCGTCTTTTAAGAAATACGTTTATTGATTTTAAATTTATTTTTTGACGGTACAAAAATAATGATTAAAAAATATATATATTGTTTTGGCTATATTCGGAGCAGCCTGGCGTGTTTTTAGTCTTTCTCGTTATTTTTCGCCAAATAAGTAGGATATTTTACAAATTATTTCTTTAAAATTACACTAAAATTACCGTTGTTGTGTATAGGTTAAGTAAATAAACTCTAAATAATTTTAAAGTGACTAGTTTCGACGTAATTTCGATTTTTAAGAAAATATTTGAATCTTCAAATATCAGTTTTTTTTAAATGCAGTGCCACAGCCCGAGAATGGTCGTCACACGATGACCATTTGCCACATGTTTCGTCCCTTCGACCGCCGGCCCGGTAACCGGCAGGCGACCTTTTTTCGTCAATTCAGTACAATCATCAGTTCTTCTTTTTGCCTGCGCATATAACCTGTTAGATATGTCGTGGCGCTTTTGCAGCTGCCTGACGTGTTTTAGTCTTGTTATTTTTTCAAGTAGGATATTTCACAAATCACTTAAAAAAAAAAAATTAATTAATAAATAATAATTAAAATAATAATCATAATTTTTTAATTTAAAATTGTGTCTATCTGATGGGACCTGCCAGGTAAGTATGTTCCTGTATATTTTCTTATCTAAACTAGGAATTAATATGTAATGATAGAGGTAAGATCTGTACAGCGCCCTTGAGGTGATTTTTACAAAAACGGCGCTATACAAATTGTCAAAATATTATTATTATTATTATTATATAACATAAAAATTGGCCGTAGTTTCAGACTGGTAGGCACTCTCAGTATCGCCCTGGTGATAGACCAACATTCAGAAATGACTAGCTAACTAACCAACTAACTATCACTCCGTTTCCCCGCAGGGGTAGGCAGAAAGGACGGATCGCCATATAACTCTGTCTTGGCACACACTCCTTGCTTCATTTACATTCATACATCGTCTCATACATACTCTTCTGTTATTCTGACTCTTCACATGACCCGATTCAAGTATTGACACGTTGTTAAACTAATTAACTAACATCACGCCGTTTCCTCGTAGGGGAAGGCAAAGAGGACAGACCGCCATACAACTCTGTCTTGGCACACACCTCTTGCTTCATTCACCTTCATACATCGTCTCATAGATACTCTTTCGCTATTTTAATTCTTTACACTGCCCGATTCAAGTATTAGATCCACTTGATCGTGCCATGTCTTCTTCGGGCGTCCCCGACTTCTTCTTCCATTAATTATATTAAAGTGTGAAAACACACGTTGTTGATTTAAAAAAGGGGAATACCGCACTAGAGTTCCGATAGCTCCCAACTGTCTAGCCAGTGAAACATAGCATCCCCAATTGGAGCGTATTGTGAGGCTTAACGAAGTGGGAAGAGAAGGAGATGGAAAGAGGAAGGTTCAAAGTACCTGGCTAATCAGATCTGGTCACCAAACACGGCTAAAACCATTTCAAGCAACGTTTTGATTCTGAATGGTAATCTTTCACCAGGGCGATACTTAGAGTATCTACCACTCTGGAACTTGCTGCAAGTATCCTATATATTTATAAATATGTTTTATGATAATAAAATTTGGGAACACACAGATTTAATAAGCAAAACTTATTTGCGCACTTCTGGATTGGTGTTCAAGGATCTTAACTGCTCGACCATGAGTATTTAAAATACCAAAAATTATTTGCATTTGTTAATAAATTTTTTTTATCGAAAAAATACAATAACTCTCTATTTACAGGTAGGTGAAACCAAAATGATGAATAAACATAAGGTTTTACCTTAGAGCAATAGAGAGGTAACGCTGTAGATCGATCTGTAGTCAGTTTTTACTAGGTTTTACTGACTCGGTTGGACCTGGGCGTGGCTAAGACTAGGGTTACCGAATTTATACAACCATTCATAGAACATGTCGACACAATGTTTTTGTTTATTCGTATAACCACTTTTTCACAGTATTCTTATAAAAATAAATACACCATATAACCTAAACAACCGTTGAGTTATGTTCAGTTTAGTTGCACATCAAAGCGTGTGGGCGGAGTCCCGAGAGACGCACGAGTCAAAGAACATGGTTACAATACTTTGAAGCGGTGTGAAATTTTTGCCAAAATTTTGTTGTCTCTTTCTCTCTCACGGTATACGACGTAAAAATCCGGAGAAAGTGATTTATCGCAAATTTGTTTAGGTTGGGTAAAACAAATTAGCTCTTTCTCCATAGATATTCTTACTCCGAGGGTTTTGCTAAGTATTCGTCAAAATAAATACATAACAGGCAGTCCGTTAGCTAGATTCTCTTATCCTAACAAAAGGATTGCAATCTTTGAAGCCCTGGTCGTCAGATGGGAATGCTGTCGCTGTTCTACAGGTATTCTAATGGAAGATGCTTCGAGGAACTTGCGTCGTTGATCCCTTCGGAAATTGCATAGTCGGGAAACTCTCCAAACGCGCGCTCAACATTTGTGCGCGGTTAACATTCGATACACGAGAACGGGTCGCTTTTGCGACTCGTTCTTATGTTTAACGGCTCGGCTGCGTGACGATTTGCCGGCCTCTGTGTTTTCTCCCTCCTTCAACATGGTTCACTCCTTCTTTTCCCCAAAAATACCCTCCACACAGCATCTTCAAAGATGACATAGGCCTTGAGAGAAATTATTTCCCTCAAGGCCTCCTGTGTGGAGTTAATGTAAAAAGTCAGTCACTTTATTTATGGGTTTATGATGAGTGTAAAAAACCCTAAAATAAAAATAAAACTAAAAAGCAAGGTATCTACTTGTCTACCATCATCATCCCCTCGAAACCTCAGTACATCCCTGTGACTGGGAATGCACATAACCGCACTGGCTTCAGATGGAAGGGTTTTGTGGTCGAGTGGTAAGACTACGACTACGAATCCAGAGGTCGCGGGTTCAAACCCGGCGGGGGCCAGTAACTTTTATTATATTAATATGTGACATAACATATTTAATTCATACAAAATAATATTTGGGGAACGTTCCAGAGTGGTAGATACTCAAAGTATCGCCCTGGTGAAAGACCACCATTCAGGATCGAAATGTTTCTTGCTTGAATAGCCAACCTTTCTCTTCCTCATCTCTTTTCTCTCCCCACTACCTTCATCCTCACAAAATACCCTATTTGGAGATGTCATAGTCCCAATGGCTCCAGACGGTTATAAGTATCGCTCAGACGAAAGACCACCATTCAGAATCGAAACGTTACTTGAAATGGCTTCAACCATGTTTGGTGACTAGATCTGAATAGTCAGGTACTTACCAACCGTCACCTTCCCCAACTCCTTTCCCTTCCTACTACCTTCAGCCTCCTAGCATTCTTCGATTGGGGATACTTCTTCAGACGGTTGGGACTCTTGAAAAAAATATGGGAATTTAATGCGGAATCATATCGTACAATATTGGTATGATTTATAATATCTGTTAAAAATCGTTATACATCCTTAGAACATAACAAAAAATTTCCATCGTTATTTGTTATGTAATAAAATAAGATCACTATAAATCACCATGTATATAGAGCTTGGCTAAGAGATTCAGAGATATATCGCGTTATTTGTTATGTAATAAAATATGATCACCATATATATCACCATGTATATAGAGCTATGCCAAGAGATTCTGAGATATATCGCGTTATTTGTTATGTAATAAAATATGATCACCATATATATATCACCATATATATAGAGCTGGGCCAAGAGATTCAGAGATATATCGCGTTATTTGTTATGTAATAAAATATGATACCATATATTATCACCATGTATATAGAGCTAGGTACATACACACTGACAGACTTCAGTCAGTTTTCAATGCTGCAGCAAGGCTGATAACTGGCGTTTCCAAATATTCCCATATATCGCAACATCTTAAGAACCTTCATTGGCTTAAATGTCCTGAACGGATCCAATTCAAACTATGCTGGATGATTTTTAAGGCGAAACATGACATGGCGCCACCTTACTTGTCAGAACTGTGCATTCCAAGCGATACAAACACGAGACAAGTTACTCTTCGATCAGCATCTTCAACGGCCATAGGTAGACTCACAGTACCTAAACGCAATCCCAACACCAATTTCGGAGAGCGAGCTTTTGCCGTAGCAGGCCCCACAGCTTGGAATAACCTCCGTTCACATTTGCGAAAGATTGACAGCTCAACTGAGTTCAGAGCAAAACTAAAGACTCATCTTTTTAAATTATCATACCCACAATAACGTCAATTTCCTTAACTAGAGTTTTGATCACTTAAGTCCGAGTGCTATCCATAGTTTATATACATAGTTAAATATTACTTACTTCACTTTTTTTCTACCCTAGGTCCGACAGCACGGGCAACAACCATTATAAATATGTGCTAATTTTAATATGTTAGTTGTAAGTCACTAGTTGTAAGAATTAGGCGTAAGTTAATATTAAGCCTTAGTTGTAATATTATGTTAATTATGATGTAAAGCGCCCTTGAGGTGATATCTCTGTCACGAAAACGGCGCTATATAAATCAGCCAATTATTATTTTTATTATTATTAGGTCAAGAGATTCAGAGATATATAATAACTAGATGTATCGTGACGGCAGATTAGTTAGGGACATGTCTAAGTGCCCTCTCCCGTCTAGAGTCTATGGTCTATGTGCTTGCAGTAATAGACAATAGACATAATATAGACATTCCGCTTGAACTGTGGCAAAAACAATCCTGAATTATGAGCCCCAAACTGTGTTCAGTATTAGGACAGAGCCGTGGGCGGCAGAGACAGGGATGTGCAAACTCTATTCTCAATATAATAATAATAAATAAGTTTTTTTTTTACGTGAATACCGCGCAAGAGTCCCAACTGCTCCCAACCGTCTAGAGCCAGTGAGACCATGGCAGCCCCAATAGGGGTTTGTTGTAAGACTAAAGGTAGTGGGGAGAGGAAGGGGATGAGGAAAGGGGAAGGTTAGGAAGCACCTGGCTATTAAGATATAGTCACCAAACACGGCTAAAGCCATTTCAAGCAACGCTTCAATTCTGAATGGTGATCTTTCACCAGGGCGATACTTAGAGTATCTACCACTCTGGAACGTGCCGCAAACATACTATATTTTATTTTATATCAATTAAATGTGTTATGACATATATTAATTAAATAAAATTTATTTGCGCTCGCCGGGTTCGAACCCGCGACTTCTGGATTGGTAGTCGAGCGTCCAATCAAGTAAAAGCAAGTATAGCATGTAAGTCAAGGCCGTCTATACATTTTGAAGCAATGTGCAGTCGACATAAATAAATGCGATGCTTTTGAAATTGATGAATGTTCCTTAAATGATTATAATTTTTTTGACTGCTTCCGACTGTCCGGAGCCAGTAGGACTATTGCATTCCCGTTTGGGGTATGTTGTGAGGCTGAAGGGAGTAGGGAGGGACAGAAGAAGGTTGGGAAGTACCTGGCTATTCAGATCTAGCCACCGTTACGATTATGATGAGTCTTACACCAGGGTGATACAGAGAGTATGTAATTTTATAATAATTTAATGTGAAATAACATATCGTCGCTGGAAATTCAAAAGGCCTTTTTTTTTCTTTATGCTCTGACTCTCGTTTGATTCTGAAGACTTTTGTGGTCCTTCAGACATCTAAAATATTTTAACCATTTGGAAGAAGGTTTGACACAAGTGAGACAAGTTTGAGACTTTTTTTTAGTTATTTGTCGTTTTAGGTAACTCAGTGAGAGCATCGAGTTAGCTTTTTTTTTCAAATCCAAGCAGTTATTGAAGAGTTATAAATTTTATTAATAAACAAAAAAACCTTAAAAGTGCTCTTGTGTGAACTCTTCGAAATGGCGCTTAAGCCCTTTTGCCTTTCCAGCGACGGTATAATATATTATTTTATGTTAATTGAATGAAAAATAACATTTGCGCACGCCGGAACTCGAACCCGTGACCTTTCATTAGACCTTTCATAGTCAAGGATCTTAACCGCTCGACCAGGAGGTAAAATAAATAATTTTAATCTGGCATGTAAGAAAACGCCACAGTCTCGTAAAGTGCGGAACCTTTTATGTTTTTCGTAAGTTTCTCGAAAAATGTCAAATGTATCCAAAATGTGACCGCCTACGATATTAAAGGCAAAACAATTTTACACTAAACGTTAATTTGTTTAAAAAAAATGATTTAAGAGTCCTAATGCTGAAGCATTTTGAATCCCGGAATTATCATACCAAATAATATTAATTAATTCGTTAATGAGCCAGTCGTATAATGATTTTTTTTCCGTTGAGGAAGGATTTCCAAGGTATCATGTTAAAAAAAAATTTTTATCCGTTTTCAAATATAAAATTTTTATTATTTTTTAAAACCTGAAAAAATAAAATTATTGTATATTCACATTTGAACAGCCATGTAGATAAATAAAAAAATAGAGCCCACGTGGTCTGCAGCTATCAAAGCACGTAACCGAAAACGAGTTATATTAAAAAAAAAATACGAAAAAACTCATAAAAAATACGTCTTATTTTTGTTGACCTCGCGTCATTTAAATCCAGAGCAAAGTATTTCACAACTCTGTGACAAACGTCGCCACAATTAAAATCAAAACATTATGAAAACAATATAATTATTTAATAGCATACTGGTGTCAGCCCTGCCATAGATAGCACACTGAATTGGGTATTTGCTAGTTGCCTTGAGATAGCTCTCGGATAGCTACGGCTGCATTAAGAGCCTGGGTTCTGGGTAGGCTGTACTGGGTAGGCCATGAAGCGAACAGGGTCTGATAGCAGCTTAATTTATTTATTTATGCCCACATCTGCATCTGCAAGGGTTGCGATTAGGTGAATATATATATTTTTTTTTCTTCGAAAAACCCTCGAACGAAACAGCATTTTTTTCCGGGAGTGATAATATAATTTACAAAGGCGCTGGTTTTTATTCTTGTGTAAAAGTGGATTTTTATCAATTATTTTCAATGGGATATTTGACTCCAACACAATACATTTTTTTATTTTTTTACGTAGATATCGCACAAGAGTCTCAACTGCTCCCAACCGTCTAGAGCCAGTGAGACTATGGCATCCCCAATAGGGGTATGTTGTGAAGCTGAAGGTAGTGGGGAGAGGAAGGAGATGAGAAAGGGAAAGGTTGGGAAGTACCTGGCTATTCAGATCCGGTCACCAAACACGGCCAAAGCCATTTCAAGCAACGTTTCAATTCTGAATGGTGGTTTTTCATCAGGGCGATACTTAGAGTATCTACCACTTTGGAACGTGCCGCAAATATTCTTTATTTTATTTTAAAATAATTAAATGTGTTGAGACACATATTAATTGAATAAAATTTATTTGCGCACGCTGGGTTCGAACTGGCGACCTCTGGATTCGTAGTCGATCGTCTTACCACTTGACCCTGCAGGCCGTCATTTACATTTACACTATGATATTTTTTCTTAGTCTTCATAAATTATTTTATTGTTGTACGCCAAAGCCAGGTAAATAAAATCTTGTGTGTAGCTGCAACGAGTCTTCGTATACTGAAAAAGATTTCAAGATATTCACCCAAAATTTCGCATGGTTTTTATTGTTTGATGTTGTCCATTTGTAGTAGATGGTAAAAACAGAGGTTTTTCTGTTTGTTCAGACAAAGTAATGAATTATCTCCGCCTGAAATTTCGCGGTATGAGCGTGAAACGCGGTGTATGTTTTGAAAAGGTTGCTTGTCTTTCTGAACTTCCTAAGCTCATATTGAGTGGTCATCAAATTTTTTCCATCTTCACCAAATTTCTGAATTACAGTCACATTTCAAACACTTTTTTTATTTTACGTTTTTATTTTTTCAAAACGCGAGCCTTGGGTTCGAAATGAAGTGTTGTTTTCTCAGACTCTATGGAACTGAATGTAATTCAACTTTTTTGAGTTCTGCTAACAGAGAAAACAGCAGCAGATTCAATGAAAAAATACTGTACGTAAAATTTGTGAAAAATTCGACCATTTTATGGACAAAATGCGAGCCTTGGGGTCGGAAAAAGATGCCGTTTTCTCAAGCTCTACGTGAATGAATGTAATGAAACTTTAAAATCAAGTATATTGGACGAAAATAAGACCGAACGAAGTGAAACTTTGTATTTCTGTAGACTTAAAATGACATAAAGAAAAAAATCTTCAAAAGTAACATTTGGTAAAGATATATCATTTTGCGGGCATAATGCGAGCCTTGGGGTCAGAAATCAAAAGCTGGTTTTCCAGGCTCAATGGGACCGAATGAAATGAAATATTTTGTTTTTGTTGACAATGATGGACTTTGGATTATTAAATGGAAAAATTCTCCAAAAGTAGCACGTCATTTTGCGGGCGTATGCTAGCCTTGGGGTCAAAAAAACAGGCGGTTTTTTTAAGGCTCAATGAGACCAAATGTTACTTTTGGAATTTTATTATTTTATCATCTTTAGTCCATCATTCACATTAAAAATACAAAGTTTCACATCTTTCGGTCTCATTGAGCTTAAAAAAAGGCCTTTAATTTCCGACCCCGAGGATCGCATTATGACCGCTAATGTTATATTATTAGAAAATGTGATTTTTGAAGATTATTTAATTTTAATAATTTTAAGAAGGAATTTCAAGAAGAATTTCAAGACTCGCATTAAGTCCACAAAATGAAAAATTTTTACCAAATGTTACTTTTGGAGATTTTTTCGTTTAATAATCTTAAGTCCATCATTATAGACGGAAACAAAAAGTTTCATTTCATTCGGTCCTATTGAGCCTAAAAAAACCGCTTTCGATTTCCGACTTCAAGGCTCGCACTATGCCCGCAAAATAATATATTTTCACCAAATGTAACTTTTGGAGAATTTTTTTTATTTTATCATCTTAAGTCCATCATTCACAACAAAAAATAAAGTTTTGCTTTTTCGGTCTCATTGAGCTTTATATACCCGCCTTTGATTTTCGACCTTAAGGCTCGCATTAAGTCCGCAAAGTGATAAATTTTTACCAAATGTTACTTTTGGAGATTTTTCTTAATTTAATAATCTTAAGTCCATCATTATAGATGGAAACAAAAAGTTTCATTTCATTTGGTCTTATTGAGCCTACAAAAAACACTTTCGATTTCCGACCCCAAGGCTCGCACTATGCCCGAAAAATGTTATATTTTTTACGTAATGCTACTTTTGAAGAATTTTTATTTTATTATCATCTTAAGCTCGCAAAATGATATTTTTTTACCAAATGTTACTTTTGGAGAATTTTTTTTATTTTGTCATCTTTAGTCCATCATTATAGATGGAAAACAAAAGTTTCATTTCATTTGGTCTTATTGAACCTACAAAAACCACTTTCGATTTCCGACCCCAAGGCTCGCACTATGCCCGCAAAATGATATATTTTTAACCAAATGTTACTTTTGAAGAATTTTTTTATTTTATCATCTTGAGTCCATCATTCACAACAAAAAAAATTGCTTTTTCGATCTCATTGAGCTTTATATACCCGCCTTTGATTTTCGACCTTAAGGCTCGCATTAAGTCCGCAAAGTGATAAATTTTTACCAAATGTTACTTTTGGAGATTTTTTCATTTAATAATCTTAAGTCCATCATTATAGATGGAAAACAAAAGTTTCATTTCATTTGGTCTTATTGAGCCTACAAAAAACACTTTCGATTTCCGACCCCAAGGCTCGCACTATGCCCGCAAAATGAATATTTTTTACCAAATGTTACTTTTAAAGAATTTTTTATTTTATCATCTTGAGTCCATCATTCACAACAAAAAAAAAAAGTTTTGCTATTTCGGTCTCATTGAGCTTTATATACCCGCTTTTGATTTTCGACCTTAAGGCTCGCATTAAGTGCGCAAAATGATAAATTGGTACCAAATGTTACTTTTGAACATTTTTTCATTTAATAATCTGTAGTCTATCATTATAGACGGAAATAAAAAGTTTCATTTCATTCGGTCCTATTGAGCCTACAAAAACCGCTTTCGACTTCCGACCCCAAGGCTCGAACTATGCCCGCAAAATGATATATTTTTACCAAATGTTACTTTTGAAGAATTTTTTTATTTTTTATCATCTTGAGTCCATCATTCACAACAAAAAAAATTTTTTTTTCGGTCTCATTGAACTTTCTATACCCGCTATTGATTTTCGACCTTAAGGCTCGCATTTAGTAGGCAAAAATGATAAATTTCTCAAAAAAGTTACTTTAGGAGATTTTTTCATTTTATAATGTTAAGTCCATCATTATAGGCGGAAACGAAAAGTTTAATTTCATTCGGTCCTATTGAGCCTAAAAAAACTGCGTTCGATTTCCGACTTCAAGTCTCGCACTATGCCCATAAAATAATATGTTTGTACCAAATGTTACTTTTGAAGAATTTTTTTATTTTATCATCTTGAGTCCATCATTCACAACAAAAAAATAAAGTTTTGCTTTTTCGGTCTCATCATGATGATAAATTTTTACCAAATGTTACTTTTGGAGATTTTTTCATTTAATAATCTTAAGTCTATCATTATAGATGGAAAACAAAAGTTTCATTTCATTTGGTCTTATTGAGCCTACAAAAAACACTTTCGATTTCCGACCCCAAGGCTCGCACTATGCCCGCAAAATGATATATTTTTTACGAAATGTTACTTTTGAAGAATTTTTTATTTTATCATCTTGAGTCCATCATTCACAACAAAAAAAACAAAGTTTTGTTTTTCGGTCTCATTGAGCTTTATATACCCGCCTTTGATTTTCGACCTTAAGGCTCGCAGTCCGCAAAATGATAAATTTGTACCAAATGTTGATTTTGGAGATTTTTCATTTAATAATCTTAAGTCCATCATTATAGCCGGAAACAAAAAGTTTCATTTCATTCGGTCCTATTGAGCCTAAATAAACCGCGTTCGATTTCCGACTTCAAGGCTCGCACTATGCCTGCAAAATTATATGTTTTTACCAAATGTTACTTTTGAAGAATTTTTTTTATTTTATCATCTTGAGTCCATCATTCACAACAGAAAAATAAAATTCTTGCTTTTTCGGTCTCATTGAGCTTTATATACCCGTTTTTGATTTTCGACCTTAAGGCTCGCATTAAGTCCGCAAAATGATAAATTTCTACCAAATGTTACTTTTGGACATTTTTTCATTTAATAATCTTAAGTCCATCATTATAAAAGATTTCATTCGAAAGTTTAAAAAACCGTTTCATTTCATTCCCGGTCCTATTAATTTTTTTTATTTTATCATGTTGAGTCCATCATTCACAACAATTTTTTTATTTTCATTTTTTCCGCGTTCGATTTTCGACCCTAAGATTAAGTCCCCAAAATGATAAATTTTAACAAATGTCGCACTATGCCCGCAAAAAATGATAGCCTAAAAAAACCGCTTTTACTCCAAGGCCAAATGTTATTTGTACCAAATATTACTTTCGAAGAATTTTTTTATTTTATCATCTTGAGTCCATCATTTTCACAAATGTTACTTTAACAAAAAAACAAAGTTTTGCTTTTTCGGTCTCATTGAGCTTTATATACCCGCCTTTGATTTTTGACCTTAAGGCTCGCATTAAGTCCACCCAAAATGATAAATTTGTACCAAATGTTACTTTTGGAGATTTTTTCATTTAATAATCTTAAGTCTATCATTATGGACGGAAACAAAAAGTTTCATTTCATTCGATCCTATTCTCCAAGGCTCGCACTATGCCCGCAAAATGATATATTTTTACCAAATGTTACTTTTGAAGAGCTTTTTTATTTTATCATCTTCAGCCCGCAAAATGATATATTTGTACCAAATGTTACTTTTGGAGAATTTTTTTATTTTATCATTTTTAGTCCATTCATTCACAAGAAAAAAACAAAGTTTTGCTTTTTCGGTCTCATTGCGCATAAAAAACGGCATTAAATTTCCGACCCCAAGGCTTGCATTCTGCCCGGAAAATGATATATTTGTACCAAATGTTAATTTTGAGTTTTTTTTATTTTTTTTTATCTGATGATAAAAAAAAAATAAAAAAGTCCCTCTTTATTAACAGAAATGGAAAAGTTTTTTTTCCTAGCTCCCATTGAGCCTCACAGAAACGGCCTTTATTTTCGACCCCAAAGCTAGCATTACGCCCGCAAAATGATATATTTTTACCTAATGTTACTTTTGGAGATTTTTTCATTTAATAATCTTAAGTCTACCATTATAGACGAAAACAAAAAGTTTCATATCATTCGGTCCTATTGAGCCAAAAAAAAATCGCTTTCGATTTTCGACCCCTAAGCTCGCATTATGCCCGCAAAATTATATATTTTTACCAAATGTTACTTTTAGAGTTTTATTTTATTTTATCATTATAAGTCCCTCTTTATTAATAGAAATGAAAAGTTTCATTTCATTCGGTCCCATTGAGCCTCACAGAAACGGCCTTTATTTTCGACCCCAAGGCTAGCATTACGCCCGCAAAATGATATATTTTTACCTAATGTTACTTTTGGAGATTTTTTAAATTTTATAATCTTTGGTCCATCATTCACAGAACAAAAATACACAGTTTTACTTTTTTGGTCTCATTGAGCTTCAAATACCCGCCTTTAATTTTCAACCCCAAGGCTCGCATTAAGTCCGCAAAATGATAAATTTTGTACCAAATGTTACTTTTGGAGATTTTTTTATTTAATAATCTCAAGTCCATCATTATAGACGGAAACAAAAAGTTTCATTTCGTTCGGTCCTATAGAGCCTGCTTCTCATTTTGTCCGCAAAATGATAATTTCTTAACAAATGTTACTTTCCAAAGATTTTAATTTATTTTATTATCCTTAGTTCACCATTCTTAACATATATCTAAAGTTTTACTTCATTCATTCTTATTGAGCTTGAAAAAACGGCTTCTAATTTTTGACCCCAAGGCTCGCATTTTCATTCGTAACAAAATTCCAAAGTATTACCTCATTTGGTAACATAGAGCGTGACTCGCAATTTCCTCAGCGATGTATATTCTTAACAAATTTTACTTTTTGTGAATTTTTTCATTTTATAAGTAATTAAAATAAAACAAAATTGTGCTTCATCAATTTAAAAATGATTTATAAGTCGTCAGATGTTTTTTCAAGCAAGATACTCATTCCCGCGTTAAAAATAACCTGATCATATTTGAAAAATTCTTTCTACCATCCCAATAAGAAAAAAATGTTTCTTGTGCAATGATGGACGATTTAGCTAGTAGGTAAATTGAATTTATGACGCCCAGGTGAGAATCTGACGCGTTGGTTCACTCAGCTACAACTTTGAAAGATTGTTTCTTTAACTTAACATTTATATCAGCTTGCAAACATAATATTTGCCCTGTTTTAAATACGTTTCAAATTTGTGTGCATTCACATTTGAGTTTGAATCTCACCTTTGGAATAAGCAATGTGGAACTGAATGTACAAATGATTTCCAAATTTACCTTTCAGTTTCACAATTCACCTCCCCCTCTCCCATTTCCTTCCGCCTCACAATATTCTACAACAAGGGTCGCAATTATCCCGGTAATATATGCATTTTCCTAGGAATATTTATGGCTCTTAATTAAATTTGAAAAGCATTGAAAGTCTTACAAACGGCTTATTTTTAAATTTTAAAAAAACTTCCCAAATAATTCAAATCCGCAAATTTATGTTCTGAAACTTATCATCTAAATCCCTTGTCGCCACGACAACAGGGAAGCAATTAATACCCGGAAGACTAATAATTTATACTCTGAAATTCTAATTTACGACCCGGAATCCAAGTTAATTTACTTTGGGTAATATCTTAGGGAATTTCGAGGCCGAAAGACACCCCTAGGAGGGAAAGCTAGGCTTAGCGTAGATATTGTGTATGGGATTTGTATGGGATCATCGAGAAGATAGTTGCAGTTAGAATTGCATATTATTTCTATGTGTACATGCAGTTGTAATATACCTACTAAACTACTAGTATTACTCCAAATGGGGATGAGATTAATGAAAGTTATATACTTAAGGAAATTTTCATAGAATTTAGCATTATCTTTTTTGTAGTTTGACATTTTTTTAAATCACCTTTTTATGTAACCGCGAATTTATTGAAAATAGTGTTTTTCGCTATTATTATATTTAGAGCCAGGAGAAGAGATAACGCGCAAGTGGATGGAAGAAGAAGTCGGGAAGCACCAGAAATGATATGGAACGATCAAGTTATTATAATTGTTATTATTAAAATTATAAATATTTTATAATTTTTTTATTATAATTATTTGTTTTTTTTTACTTAGTGGTATGATATATTTAATGAAAATTTCTATAATTTATTTTAGTTTAATTTCGTTCCCTGATGATGCTTAGGCTAAGCGAAACCGGTCAGTCAAAAAAAAAATATTTATAATTTAATTTTCATTATTTTATTATTACTGTCATTTAAAAAAATTAAATAATTCCAAATCTCCAGGGTGGCGCAATAGCACAAGTGCCATATAATAGATATAAAAATACAACAATAAAAACTAAGTTTAAAACTAAATTTTGTTTAGGTATACGAGTACCTAATAACATAAACAAAAAGAAATATTACGCTGTAATATATCATAACGGTTAAAAAAATTCGTTTCAAGACATCTAGAATTGACTTCATTGTTCCTTGACTGCTAATCCGAAGGTGGCGGGTTCAAATCCCTGCGCACGCCAGTAAATTTTATTTAATTAATATGCGAACTTGCAAAATTAATTTGTTAAAAAAATACATATAAGTAGTATATTTGCGTTTTAGACACTCTAAAGGCTGAATACCAGTATTATTAAATGAATCGAAACGTATGCTTTAAGGAAATTTTCATTTACCAGCATTATCAGTATATCCTTCTGCCCACCCTTGTGATATTTAACTACTTATTTAGTTAAATAATTATTTTGAATTGTAAAAATACTTACAACGCAGATTTTTTTTTTTCAAATCATTTTTTTATCACTAAACAATATTTTTATTAATTATTAATTATTGAAAATATTGTTTAGTGATAAAAAATGTAAATGTTATTTAACTAAATAAGTAGTTAAATATCACAAGGGTGGCCAGAAGGATATACTGCCACACAACTTTGTCGTGGCACATACTCCTTGATTGATATTCATACCATATCAATAAGTTTTCTTGCGGAACAATATCGGCACTGAGCGGAACCGGACGTTGGTGTGAATCAGCCTTAAGAGTATCGCCTTGGTAAAATACCACCGTTAAGAATCGAAACGTTGCTTGAAATGGCTTTAGCTGTGTTTCGTGAGGTACTTCACAAAACCTTCATCTTCCCAATCTCCTTGTCTTGCCCACTACCTTCATCCTTAAAACATACCGTAATTGGGAATGCCATATTCTCACTAGCTCCATACAGTTGGGAGCAGTTGGGACTCGGCGATATTCACATGATATTTTGGCAAGAGGTATTACTACTGAGCTTGAACACCAGGTTCCATCCGATGTGCTTACCCTCTCGACGTGAATCATCTCACTTGTAGATTTGTTGACACGATCGTGCTACGTAATGTCCCTGCTTTATTTAGGATGACCCGTCACCAGAATGTCATTTGTTTTTATTACTAACAGAATCGCTACTTTATACGTTGTTGAGACTGGCGCAGTAGCCATTTTTAACAGAAAAAGACAATGTTGATTTTCAATATTACTTTTGAATTTTTTTTTGTATCCACAATATCTATAAAAGTGAGGCTTCCAACTGCACTGATAAGTTTGCAGATCTTCATAAGGGTTTTGAAGCAGCACTAATTGTTTTATTTTACGTTATTGATTTGTTGCGTATCTACGTTCTAAACCAAATATTATCATGTTATTCGTGACCCTGGTTTGGTTTTCAAACATATTTTTTTCTAATGCGTGTCAAAACGTAAGTTAAAAGCTTAGATTAATTAAATAAGCCTATCTCGAAAATATGTCTCGTGGACTCGCTTTAGTGAAACCAGGCGCGTTGTCTCAGTAGCATATCTTAGATTAATTAAATAATGTAGATATGTTACTGAGACAACGCGTCATGTTGCACTAATGCCAGTCCACGAGAAATACATTCGAGACACCCTTCATATAGCTATCTCATCCGCACACACATATTCTTTTAATGGCTATCCTTTTCATAAGCGATTGAAACTGAAAACAAGACGGTCCTAGTGGTGCTACATTTTTCGTAAAATTTGTATGAATATGACGTGTCTTGTGTTTTATGTCTATGGTTAAAAGTGACATGGGTTTCCAAAATCGTAGGGTTTGCGCGTAATTCGCATTTATATTAATTCTGTTGAATTTTAACAATACATCTAATAATTTCCAATGATGCACTCGGGATGTAAGTAATTTAATATCCAGGTTAATTTAAACTGACCTTTACCATTCACAATCTTACCGTAAAATGATTTCCAAAACATCGAAATTGTTTTCCAGCAGGAACATAGGCAGTAAAGGTAAATTTTATGGTTACGAGAGATTCATCAGAAAATATATAAGATTATAGATTAGCATATTCATATTCATCAGAATTAATTTAAATTCAAACCTAAAAAATTGGTACAGCAAATTCTATCCAATACCTCTACTGCCGTTCGCCAAACGTTCTTTTGCCGTCTGTAGTTTCGAGTGTTATGTCATTTTTTGCACCATTCGCCACGAATGCCGACTCGTTCAGACGTGTAAGCTGCACTTAATAATAATATGAACAGCATTTAGTTCAGCGGAACAGAGCGGTGGGTGCAATACTCTGTCTGCCGTATAAAAAATAATACATATCAATTAAATGAAAACAATGAAAGAGACAACATAAAATGATAATGATAATATAAGAGCATATGCAAATACATAAATAATTAATAATGCAAAAGATAAAAAATCTTTTACGGCGGATTGATAGAAATTGGCGGCAGCCTGGATGAGAGTGTTTGAGAGGGATTCCCGGTAGCGCTGTCTCGTTGCAGCCACTCTGTGACGCATCAGAGCAGCGAACCCGTGCACCCTTCCCTCTGCAAACATCTGTGAGGCGCTGCATCGCCAAGGAAGACCGAAAAGCCCCCTGTACGCGTGGTTGTACTGCACTCGTGCTGCAAGCGTGCTCATGACTGCTTGTGTATTTTTTTAACGTAAATACCGCACAAGAGTCTCAACTGCTCCCAACCGTCTAGAGCCAGTAAGACTATGGCATCCCCAATAGGGGCATGTTGCGAGGCTGAAGGTAGTGGGGAGAGGAAGGAGATGAGGAACGGAAAGGTTGGAAAGTACCTGGCTATTCAGATCTGTACACCAAACACGGCTAAAGCCATTTTAAGCAAGGTTTCGATTCTGAATGGTGGTCTTTCACCAGGCCGATACTTGGAGTATCTACCACTCTGGAACGTGCCGCAAATACACTATATTTTTATTTTATATCAATTAAATGTGTTATAACACATATTAATTAAATAAAATTTATTTGCGCAAGCCGGGTTCGAACCCGCGACCTCTGGATTCGTAGTCGAGCGTCTTACCACTCGACCATGGAGGCCATCATCATAATAATAGCTTATTGTTACTGAATTTATAATTGTTTTTCTTTTAACATGTTTTTTTCATTTCCTGTAAATAAAAGGTATTTTGTATTTTTCCACAATGTAATAGAACATGTACGATGGAACACCAACTAATTCGAAGGAAAAATACTATGCTAATATTATCAAGATCAGTCAAAAATTATGTTTTAAGTGAATACTGCACGAGAGTCTCAACTGCTCCCAACCGTCTAGAGCCAGTGACACTATGGCATCCCCAATTAGGGTATGTTGTGAGGCTGAAGGTGTATGGGAGGGAAAAGAGACGGGGAAGAGGAAGTTTGAGAAGTACCTGGATATTCAGGTCTGGTTACCAAACACGGCTAAAGCCATTTTAAGCAAGGTTTCGATTCTGAATGGTGGTTTTTCACCAGGGCGATACTTGGAATATCTAACGCTATGGAATGTTCCGGAAATATACTGTAAATAATTTTATATGAATTACATGTGTCTTGATACATTTGAATTGAATAAAAATTATTTGACGGCCTCCATAGTCCAGTGGTAAGACGCTCGACTACGAATCCAAAGGTCGCGGGTTCAAACCCGGCGTGCGCCAATAACTTTTATTTAACTAATATGTGTCATAAAACATTTTAATTCATATAAAAATAGTAAAAAGTATATTTGAGGCACGTTCCAGAGTGGTAGATACTCTAAGTATCGCCCTGGTGAAATACCACCATTCAGAATTGAAACGTTGCTTGAAATGGCTTTAGCCAGTGTTTTTGTGACCAGATCTGAATAGCCAGGTACTTCCCAACCTTCCTCTTCCCAATCTGCTTCCCTCCCCCAGCAACTTCAGCCTCACAACATACCCTATTTGGGGATGCCATAGTCTCACTGGCTCTAGACATTTGAGAGCAGTTGAGACTCTTGTGCGGTATTCACGTAAAACAAAAACAAAAAATAATTGCCCACGCCGGGTTTAAACCCGCGACCATTGAATTTGTAGTCGATCATCTTAACCACTTGACCACAAAGGCCGTCAAATGGTTAAGACAGCTAAGCTAGAAATACCGTCTTAGAAATGTTCCTTTAAAAAAAAATTTTTGCTTCATCAAAAGTTACACTTTTCTGTTTTTTTTTTACAAACGTTTTACGGGTAAAAGATAATTTGTGTTAGTTTAAAAATTATTAAGGAAGTCACGGTAGAAGAAGACGCCGCACTTTGTGGACGAAGATTAGCCGATGATAACTTACCTTCGAAAGGAGGAGGCACCGGAAGAGATGAGACTGTCAGTAAAATGGTGCCAGTGATTTATTCTAATCACAATAGTATAAATAAATTTAGACATGCGAACAAATCTATAGTGCCGGAAATAAATATTTACGTTTTCAATGCCATTTTAATTGAAATAAAAATCACAAAATGGCTGATGCCACGGATTGTTTACGTTCGTACGACTTTATGTACTTGTGACGTCACGGCTGACGCGCAAGAGGCTTTTTGGCAGGTCTCCTAAAGACTACAGATGATACGGCGCAAGTGCGTACCTAGAGGAATGCAACTACACTATGTTTACTATAATATACATATGAAGGTATATTAGAGTGGGCCGTCACAGCATTTTTCGACTTTAGATACGGCATGGGCACTTTAAAAAAAAAAAAACACTGTATTCTGTGGATGAATTGATGAGTGGATAAGTTTGTGTATTTAGGAAGTATGTTCTAGAGAGACGGAAAAGCTGATGGGGATATTGAAAGAAGGGTGAATGCAGGAAACTCAATTAATGGAGGACTGAACGCTGTTGACCCAAATAAAAAAAAATGTCCAAAGAAGCGAAGCTAGCAGTCCGCAATGCAGTGCTTATACCAACCCTGATGTATGGCAGTAAGGCATGACACTTGCAGAGGAAGGTTGAAAAAGTAGACTGAATGCCGTGGAAATGAGATCCATGAGGCATATTTGCGTAAACCATGTATGACCTTGTTTAAAATGTGGATATCCGGAAAGAATGCAAAGCTGATCTAAGCGTAATGAATAGAATAAAGAAAGGGACGCTTAGATTGTTTGATTATGTAAAGAGCGAATGAAAGAAGTAAGCGTGTGAAAAGAATATATGATGCGAAAGTGAATGGACCGAAGAAGTCGGGGACGCTCGAGGAAGAAACGGTGGCACGATCGAGTGAATCAAATACTCGAGTCGGGCCATGTCAAGAGTCAAAATAACAGAAGAGTATATGCACAAAGCACTGTAGGGCTTCCGGTATGTTTACTGAGGGGCGAGTTCCAGGATTTGCATCCCTTATGAGAACTAGGGTGGCAAGAATGAGAGAAAGGATTAACAACTCTAGAAATGACCTCATCATATCAGATCCCGAATTCTAGCATAGAAGCTCATTGGAGTAAGATATTGACCCCATCAATCTTAACGCTGCCAGGATGGACTCCCCTTTGATGGCCTTCTGTAGACATGAGACCTAATATCATCCATTAAACATTTTTACATATTATTTTTTCTTATGAATTTGTATTTTTTCTTTGTATATTTTATTTTATTAGGAACACAAACAAAATATTTACAGAAACATGTTTACAGTATTATCAAATAAAAGATGAGTGTAAATATTTCAAATTAATGTGTTCGCAGCATGCATTATAATATTGTAATTAACAAAGTATAATACACAAAGGCTGCACTACGCGCAACATTGTGCCTAGGTAATTGACACCTGATGCACATGACAATAATGACATGGTGGCCAAACAAATAATAAAATATAATTATCAAAAATAATGTTTCAGGCAAATGACACAAAATAATTTTTATTTTTCATTGTATTATATTTTTTTAAGTTAATCAATTTTATTATGCATATTATATTTATGTAAACAATTATTGTGTATATATATGCAATAAGACTTTATTTTATTTTATGTATTATTATCATTAATGAAATGTATTGCATTGCACTACTCTTGCATGCCTTCTGGAATAATTTTTATTATTATTATTATTATTGTGAGATTATGAATGTGAATGAAGCAAGGAGTGTGTGCCAAGACAGAGTTGTATGGCGGTCCGTCCTCTCTGCCTTCTCCTGCGGAGGTGTGCGGTTAGTAAGTTTATTATTATTATGAGATTGTCAATGTGAATGAAGCAAGAAGTGCGTGCCAAGCTTGGAGTAACAATGTATGGAGAGATGGCTAATTGTTTTTACCCAACCTATACAAACTTGCGAAAAATCACTTTCTCCAGGTTACGTCGTACACCATGAGAGAGAAAGAGACAACAAAAATAACACACCGCTTTTATGTACAGTAAGGATGATCTTGGTCTCCCGCGTCTCCAGGGACTTCGCTTACATGTTTTCATATGCGACTAAACAGACACAACTAAACGGTTTTTTAGGTTATTATATTTTTGTTGATAACAATATTGTGAAAAAGTAGTTAAATAAACAAAAACATTATGTCGACATGTGCTATGAATGGATGTATAAATACCATAGCCTTGGTCCTAGCCACGCCCAGGTCTTCGGAGTCCGGCAAAAATCATCAAAAACTGACTACACTGCCTTGGATAGGTACCAATCTATGTACTCTAAGGTGCCAAGACAGAATTGTATGGCGGTCCGTCCTCTCTGCCTACCCCTGCGGAGAAACGGCGTGACAGTTAGTTAGTTAGTCAGTTATTTAAATAGTCATGCGTAAATTTTGAGTCCACCGATAAAAAAAGCCTCAATACATTGATCGGCCAGCCTATCTGTGAAAATTCGTACCTGTTTATTTATATACTTATATATATATGAATACCCTAGGAGAATGCATGTGCAGTATGTATTTATTTAGCTGATGCATCAGAAAATTTTGCTCACGATAGAAATATAAATTAGGTTCCTGCGAAGCTTTCTTGTATTGATCTGAAGTGATCGGTCCAGCGGATTTGTTTGCGAAGGGCCTATGCGCAAAAACTCATTTGCATGTGTTTTGAATTCAAGGCAGTGTTTCCGTAGTGGTGGACTGAAATAATAAAAAGAATATTAAATACATTGCAATAATACCGAATTGATTTATTTAACTGCACGTAGTGTAGATAAAAGATGGCTATAATAACATATATCTTTACTAACTAACAAACTAACTAACCATGACGCTGTTTCTCCGCAGGAGGAAAGGGGTGTGAAAAGAATGTATGATGCGAAAGTGAATGGAAGAAGAAGTCGAGGACGTCCGAGGAAGACATGGCACGATCAAGTGAATCAAATACTTGAATCAGGTCATATGAAGAGTCAGAATAACGGAAGAGTATGTATAAATGAGACGACGTATGAATGTGAATGAAGCAAGGAGTGTATGCCAAGACAGAGTTATATGGCGGTCAGTCCTCTCTGCCTACCCCTGCGGGAAAACGGCGTGATGGTTATTTAGTTAGTTGTATTTTCAAAATTATTATTTGCACAATTGACTCGCCTTCTTTGTTGCAACTCATCTAGTTCACCAACATTCCTTGCCGTAGACTCAGAAACAATGAATTGCCGTTTCTCAATCATCACTCTACTAATTATGGATATTATTCTCCGCTATCCAGAATGTCGAGACTTGTTAACTCAAGCCACGGTCTTGAAATATTTGGTAGCAGTCTAAATGATTTTTGTCATTCTTTACGACTCTACCAAAACTTTGACTTGACCTTGGCTTTGGCTTGAATGTTCTTTCTTATGTATATTTTGTCCAATTTTTATCATTGCTTCTTTATAAAATGATGTATGTGATATTCTTTCTCTGTTGCTTTTCCTCCCATTTCGTGTTATGTATTCTTTTTGTAATTGGACAATAGTCCGTTAGTTTATAAATAAATGAATAAATGATGTCAATCGCATTTTATAGCAAATTAATATCATCAGTCCGATTCAGTTTTCGTACCGGTTTCGTTAATAATCTATAGTGCATAATTTACTGGTATAATATATTCATTAACATAAAACTGACTAACTCACTAACCATCACGCCATTTATCCACAGGGGTTGGTTAAGAGAAAATAATGCCACACACTCTCTGCCTTGGTACGCATTGTTCCATTCACATTCATACGCACCTGTTAAACGACTCTTAAAAAATCTCTCAGATTGATTCTTAGAGTATATAGAGTGGTATATATCCAAGGCAGTGTAGTCAGTTTTTTATGGTTTTTACCGGACTCGGCGGACCTGGGCGTGGCTAAGACTAAGGCTAGGGTATTTATACATCCATTCATATCACATATCGACATGATATTGTCAGTATTGTCATAAAAAAAAAAATAGTATATAACCTAAAAAACCGTTTAGTTGTGTCAAGTTTAGTGGCAAAATAAAAAATATAAGCGGTGTATTATATTTGTTGTCTCTTTCTTTCTCATGGTGTACGACGTAAAAACCCGGGGAAAGTAGTTTATCGCAAGTTTGTGTAGGTTGGGTAAAAATAATTAGCTCTCTTTCTCCATATGTTGTTACTTCAAGGATTCTGATTCATCTGATTGTGCCATGCGTCTTTGGGGCGTCTCCGACTTCTTCCGCCCACTTGCGAGAATTACGCGTGCGTGTGCCTTTTTTTAGCCTGTGGGTTGATTTAACTATTTGCAACTGAAGGTTAGTTTCACTAGGCAGTGAATTTGATAGATGAGTATTTAAAGGTTCTATGGTTGAACTTACAAACCGGTCTATTATTATATTGTATTAATTAATAAAATTTATTGATCAATTAGTAGCCGAGTGGATAAATGCGTCGGGTTCCCAACCAGGCGTAGTGGGAACAATCCTTCTCCTCGTTAAGTATTCCATCATTGTACAAGCAATATATCCCGCTTATAATGACAAAAGTAGGAGGAATAAAAAAATTGACAAGTTGTTCTATGGGTGTTTTTATCCCTTTAAAAAGTTGCGATTAATTAAGTAATGTTCTATCTAATGTTTCTTCTTAACTTATGCTTAAACCTATTTTCGATCAAATGAACGCTGTTTTCTTTTTAATTTTACGGTAGTTTGCACTTTTGCAAAGTTATCTTATACAATTTAATCACTGAAGCAATAAAGAAAGAAGGATTTGATAGGTTTGTGTTCAAGGCAACTAAAATGACAATACGATTGGTCTAGTTTGCATCAAAGCAGACCAATCAGAAAATAATCACTCCACAATTGTGTGGGTAATAATAATAATAGTGACGTTGCATTTATATAGCGTAGTTTTGTGAAATTTCCCCTCAAGTGGGCTCCATGATCTATGGATGTTAGATGTCGCAAAACTGATTATGTTGCTACTAAAAAGTTATGTTGAATTGTCGTTCAAAATTCCATTATATTATGTTGTTGACAAAATCGTAATTTGACAGAAAAATTAACATTAACAATATTATTTTTCGTCAAATGAAACAATTTGCATTTAGATCCTAAATTCACTCGTTCCCTCGTCCTTTTTATTCAAAGACGTATATGTAGACCAAGTCACCTACCTGCATTTGTCTTTAATCCTTCGTTTAATCCGAGCGTTTTCAAGGACCGCTTTAAATAACTCTTTCCTTAAAAAAACCCATCCTTTATCCGCTTCATAATGCCGCCCAACCGAGTGGCGATATAGTTCCCTAGCTTTTTTTAGATTTAAGACAGAAAGTCTTAATATGTGCTTGATTAGTGTAAAAAAATATTCTTTTCAGTGGGACTATGGTATGCCCAATTAGGGTATATTGTGAGGCTGAGGGGAGTAGGGATGGGAAAGAAATGGGCAAGAGGAAGATTGGGAAGTACCTGGCTATTCAGATCTGGTCACCAAATACGCAACAAGCAAGTAACCTTTTAATTTCTGAATGGTGGTCTTTCACCAGGGCGATACTGAGAGTATCCACCACTCTGAAACGTAAGTATACTGTATATTATTTTATATTAATTAAATGTGAAATAACATATGTAAATATGATTAAATTTAATTGTTTACACTGGCATTTGAAATTTGTGACCTCTGGAGTCGAGGATCTTAACGGCTCGATCTTCGAGATCGTCATATGACGAAGCGTACCAGGCAACTAAAATTAAAAAAAAAAAAAAATTAGAAAATTTTATATAATATTATTTTTATTAGCCTAATATAAAAAATGTATAAAATCTTCACGTTACTTAGTCAATTATAATCGTGGGCATTTTTTATTGTTAACTTCACAAATTAATTACACTTCATAATTTTCTCTTTTTCCCATACACGTTAATTTTCCTTTTTCCACTGACTCCCACTTTAGCTAAATTGTGTCTTTTTATTCCAGACATAAATAAAACTATTGATATTATATCGTCACTGGAAAGGCAAAAGGGCTTAAGCGACACTTTGGCCAAAAATGAGCTAAATATGCAGTTTTAATCAGTTTTTTTTTTCTGCATCGAATGCTCTGACTCTCGTTTGACTCTGAAGACTTTTGTGGCCCTTCAGCCATCTAAAATAAATTCACCATTTGGCAGAAGGCTCGACTCAAGCGACACAAGTTTGGGACTTTGTTAGCTTTCTGTCGCTTCAAGTAACTTAGAGTATTGAGTTACATGATTTAATTTTTTTTTCAAAACTAACCAATGTGAAGACTAATGAGCTTTATTGTAAAACAAAAAAATGCTCTGGTGTAAACTTCAGAAAATGGCGCTTTAGCCCTTTTAGGCTTTCCGGTGACGATGTTATATTGATATTCGCTATAGTTACTAAAATATTATTTATTTAAAACAGTGGTAGATACTCGTATCGCCCTGGTGAAAGACCACCATTCAGAATCGAAACGTTGCTTGAAATGGCTTTAGCCGTGTTTGGTAACCAGATCTGAGTAGCCAGGTACTTCCCAACCTTCCTCTTCCCAATCTCCTTCTCTCCCCACCACCTTCAACCTGACAACATACCCTATTTGGGGATGCCATAGTCTCACTAGCTCTAGACGGTTGGGAGTAGATGAGACTCTTGTGCGGTATTCATATAAAAAAATTGTAATTATTATGTATTGTGTAATAAATAAATAACTATTATCGAGAAGAGGGTGTAATTGCATTCTTGGGGGGTCATCTGACGACATTTATCTCTCTAGGAATTTAGTAGTTTACGACCCATAACAACTTAACGACTAAAAGTGGAATAAAGCAAATAACATCAAATCCCGAAACGGACTGTTTGAATTTCAGATCGAGCTTTGGGAGCTTTCGTTTTTAGTATTCGTATATATTTTGGAATATATAAAATGCCAATAAAACGGGACAATTTGTATTTTTATTTTTCTGCTCGCACGGAGCTAGGATATATCAAATAATATTCTGCAAACGGGACGGGTTTTGGGGAAATTCAAGTGGCCATCTTTGTAATTTTCACCGAAGTAACGTGGTGTGTAGGTATTTGTGCGTATGGTCTGTTTCCTGTGGAAGTGCGATGCCTTTTATTTAAAACTATTTCGTGTTTGTTCAAGATTTTTATAGTATATGATTCAATAGAATTTAAAACAAAACTCTAACTAACTAACCATCACGCCGTTTCCCCGCAGGGGTAGGCTGATCTAGAGGGGATGGACCGCTATATAACTCTGTCTTGGCACACACTCCTTGCTTCATTCACATTCATGCATCGTCTCATGCATACTCTTCTGTTATTCTGACTCTTCACAAAACTCAGAAATTATTTATTTATAGTTTTTGTGTTTGATTTGTAGAACTCCATTTATTTTTTATAATCCAATTGAATTAAATTTGATGTTGTGATATTTTTAGTTACAGGTATTTCGGCGTTTAAGGCCATTATCAAACTGAGCTAACAATAACAGAAGTAAATAAAAGTAATGATAAATTTAATTCTATCGAATATAAAAATAAAAACTCAAAAGTGATATATTTTGAAATCATATCGATAGATGGGAAATAGAATTGGCCCACGTTTCAGAGCTTGCGCTTAGTTCTGAATATTTTTACAGCAATGTTTTATTTTTACACTACTAATTATGCACTTTTTGATATGTGGGTCATTTAAATCAAACAACCTGCTAAATCTCTCAATACAGATTTTTGTTTATATCACAAACTAACCTTTTTTTGAGTCCCGACTGCTCCCAACCGTCTGGAGCCAGCGAGACTACGGCATCTCCCAATCGGGGTATGTTGTGAGGTTGAAGGTAGTGGGGAGGGGAAATAGATGGGGAAGAGGAAGGTTAGGGAGTACCTGGCTATTCAGATCCGGTAACCAAACACGGCTATAGCCATTTCAAGCAACGTTTCCATTCTGAATGGTGGTCTTTCACCAGAGCGATACTTAGAGCATCTACCACTCTTCAATACGTGTCTCAAGTATATTTTATATAGAATTAAATGTGTTACGACACATATTCATTGAATTAAATTTATTTGTGCACGCCGGGTTTGAACCTGCAACCCTGAATTCATAGTCAAGCGTTTTATCACTTACCACCTAAGCCGTCAAATATCTGTCATATCGTTTAAAGCATATTTTTCAACTATTCAATAAGAAAAACGATTAAAAAACGTGTTAAACATTTTTAGACGATAGTAAAAAAGTTTTTTGACATTACTCATTAATTTAGTTCCAACCTTAAAGTGCATAGAGTAGTATCTATCCAAGGCAGTGAAGTCAGTTTTTGATGATTTTAACTAAGTTTTAACCTGACTCGGCGCACCTGGGCGTGGCTAAGACTAAGGATAGGGTATTTATACATCCATTCATATCACATATCGACATAATGTTTTTGTTTATTCGAATAGCCACTTTTTCACGGTATTAAAAAACCGTTTAGTTGTGTCAAGTTTAGTGGCATGATAAAAAATGTGGGCGGAGTCCCGCGGTGAACCAGGAGCTTAAGATCGTTGCGACAGTATATAGAAGCGGTCTATGAAATTTGTTGTCTCTTTCTCTCTCATGGTGTACGACGTAAAAACCCGGAGAAAGTAATTTATCGCAAGTTTCCCTATTAAGTAATTCAATTGAGTACTTCCCAAGCATAAGAATTTTCTTTATTAGGGTGGTATTTATCATTAACTAGAACATTGTACATAGTATTTAAACTGAATTAATATTATAACAACTGTTAGTATTAAGTAAAAAAATATATTTTAACAACTGTTAGTATTAAGTAAGAATGTATATTTTTGTACAGTGGATTAAATTTAAAAAAATAAAATAATAATAATTAAATAAATGTTGTGTAGGTTGGGTAAAAATAATTAGCTCTCCCTCCATATATTGTTACTTCAAGGTTTTAACAATTTTATTCGTTTACAAGTATCAATATTCAATCAGATAATTCACCACCAATTTACTTAATCTATTTACTGTGTACACATAGAAGTTCAAAAACATAAAAAAAATGAACCACCACTCGTACAGCGGACTGACTATACCGCCGGAAAAGTGCCGAAAATTTCCGAACGGGTACCGATCGCTACTCGGAGCTTTCCGTCCCCCCTCCCCCTGAACACCGCCCCTCCCCCTGCCCCGCCCGCTCTCCCCCTTCCCCGCCCCATCCGGCGGAGTGCAGCAGTGCCCGGCTCGTGACGGCAGACGCGCAGCGCTCTATGGTGGTATCTAGAAATAGCAGGGTGGTTAGAAAATAGCTCAACTGCTTATTCTGTATTAAAAGTACTTTTAAAACACCTATCTGGGACTAGCAATGATGACTCAGTTGTAATCTCTCTTTTTGTTATTTATGTTGTTTATGAGATTAAAAAAAAAATTAATACTGCACAAGAGTTTTGACGGCTCCTAACCGTCTGGAGCCAGTGAGACTATGGCATCCAAAATTGGGGTATGTTTCTAGGTTGAAGGTAGTGGGGAGGGTGAGGAGATGGTGAAGAGGAAGGTTGGGAAGTATCTGGCTTTTCAGAAATGGTCACTAAATACGGATAAAGCCATTTCAAACAACGCTTCGATTCTGAATGATGGTCTTTCACCAGGGCAATACTTACAGAATCTACCATTCTGGAACGTGCCGCAAATAAACTTGACATTATTTTAATTATATTATTGACCCATCATCTCTGTTGCAACTCATCCAGTTCAACATTTCTTGCCGTCGACTCAGAACCAATGAATTTCTGTTCCTCAATCATCACTCTACTAATTATGGGTATCGTTCTCCACTAACCAGAATGTCGAAAATTGTTACCTCATGGTGTTGATATTTTTGATAGCAGTCTAAATGATTTTTGTCATTCTTTACAACTTTACCAAAACTTTGACTTGACATTGACTTTGATTTGAATTTTCTTTCTCATGTATATTTTGTCTTATTTTTGTCATTGCTTCGTTATAATATTATGTATTTGGTGTTCTTTCTCTGTTGCTCTTTATTCCCAGGTTGTAAAGTATCTGGCTATTTAAAAATGGTCACCAAATACGGCTAAAGCCATTTCAAGCTACGTTTCGATTCTGAATGGTGGTCGTTCACCAGGGCGATACTTGGAGTATTTACCGCTCTGGAACGTGCCGCAAATATCAATGTAATGGCTAATTAACTAACTGACTTATCCCGTCATTTCCCAGTTGGGATGAATTTTGAGCGCTTTGTTTGTTCCGGTTTTCTCCTTAATTGTATCCTTACAACTCAAAGTCCTTACTGTCTACTGATGACCGTATACTCATTGTCATAAAATATTTATTGTTCTTTGGTTACTTGTTATATTTACACTGTTTGCATTTTTAAAATCGTTTCCTCATAATACTTAAATATATTAATGTTAAATACCAACATGTTAACTGTCCTCAATCTAATTTCCTTTTCTTTAATTTAACAAATCTGTTAATATGAATTCAACGTTTCATCTGGATTTTTATGCCCTTTGCTTCTAGTAAATTGTTTGTTTTTAAATCTGTTGATCTATACATGCACTGTTGTACCCCATATCTGAACCTTTTTCTCTCATGATTTATGGTAAAGATCATGATTTTAGCTAGTTTTGATTTGTATACAAATTATATATTATATTTTCCTTCTTGTTAGTTGGCCTTATTAGCTTAATTTATTTAGTACGCACTTGAGGTGAAATATCACGAAACTGCGCTATATAAGTTCACTGTTATTATTATTATTTATATCTTTTGAGGCCTTTAATGAACTTTATATGAAATATCCTTTTTTTTATTTTTTATTAAATTGTTCTTGCTTCACAGCTAATGTCAATTTATACTGTAAGCCTGTTCAATTTAAATTGTACCAACTAAATTGATGTTTACATTCTAACAAAAACCACGTGCAATGTGGCCATAAAGCGGGATTCTTCAAGAAGGACACATTTTTCGAAAACTGTTATAAAAAACTAATAAATAAATACGTCGTCCTATACACATTGATAACCATTCAAAATTTTGATTTAAATGTTTGATAGCCAAGTAATTTCTTTCTGTGGCATCAAATTTTATCTTATTCAAGGCGAAACATGACATGGCGCCGCCTTACCTGTCGGAACTATGCATTTCAAGCGATACTAATACGAGACTAGTAACTCTTCGATCAGCATCTTCAACGGCCATAGGTAGACTCACAGTACCTAAACGCAATCCCAACACCACTCGAGCGAGCTTTGCCGTAAGGCCCCACAGTTTGGAATAACCTCCCTCCACATTTGCGAAAGATCGACAGCTCAACTGAGTTAAGAGCAAAACTAAAGAGTCACCTTTTTAAATTATCATACCCACAATAACGTCAATTTGCTTCACTACAGTTGTGATCACTCAGTCCGAGTGCTATACATAGTTTACTATTAATTACTCCATTTTTTCATACCCTAGGTCCGACAACACGGGCAACAACCATTACATATATTTGTTATGTAAATATGTTAGTTGTCATTAGTTATAAGTATTAGGCATAAGTTAGTATTAAGTCTTAGTTTTAGTATTATGTTAATTAAGCTGTGAAGCGTCCTTGAGGTGATATTTCTGTCACGAAAACGGCGCTGTATGAATCACCTAATAATTATTATTTATTACGTCCTATCTCCTATTACGTCTTGTCTCTTCATACTCTTCGTATTCAGTATACTTTTTTCTTTCCATTGCCAGTTCTACGCTTCACTCACCTCACTGCCAAACACCAGGGTTGGTATAAGAACGCCATTACGAACTGTCAACCTTCGTTTCATGCAGTCCTCCATTGAACTAACGAGAGGAAGGTTGAGATGTTTTAATATTGTGAAAATACATTGACAACTGCCATTTTGTATTTGTTTTACATTTGAATGGCCCGTTTTAAATGTCGATTCTAGGCAAAAAAAAAACAAACAAAAAAACTTGAAAGTGATTTGGTGTAAACTTCCCAAAATGGCGTTTCAGATCTTTTGCCTTTCCGGCAATGATATGTTAGTCGTAAGTTCTATGAAATTAGTTAGTAGCGAGAAAGTGTATCTACAAGAAATAAGATAAGCCATTAGTTTTATGTTTATTTATTTTTGGGAAAATTAACAGCAAATCAAAAATTGATACATTATATAATAATAAAAATAACAAATCATGCCAATTACAAATTTTCCTCTGCTGATGATAAATATTATAAATAAATTAGAACAATATACGGTTTTAATTTAGTAACTTAACTAAGTGGTGGGGGGAGAGGAAGGTGGAAGGGAACATGGGAGTGGGATAAGGGGAAGAAGGAAGGGAGCAGATGGGAGGTTAGTTTCAGAGATCTAATATGGGTGCGTCATGGATTTTTATTTGACGTTTAGTCGAGTTAAAAAGTGGTAATAATTTATATTGAATGAATTTGTAGACCTGTAAATGAAAGAGTTTTGTTTTGAATATGTTACAAAGATGGAGATGAAAAGTATGTGGCTGTCTCAGTTCAAAGAGGGATATAGTTCAGCTTCAATTTCTTTGTAATTTGTAAATCTTCATTTAGGTGATTTATCACTAAAAATGTGCCATACAAATAATTTATAATTCACCTGACACGAACGCAAAAACCCCAGAGTCGTACTTTTTAACACGTTCATTTCTAACTAAAAATCGTACATATGAATGCCATATGAATGACGGATCAATTCAAACTGACGAACAGGGACGGGTTTTGCTGTGCCCTGAGGAACGAATCAAAACTACATGGCTGCGTCTGTTTCGGATCGGTTCAAAGCGAAGAGGCGGCGCAATGCGTGTGGCGCGTTGTCCGCATACCGGTCACATATATTTTAAAAATGAATTAGCCATTTCCTTACCATTTCTCAGTTGAAGAGTATTACATAAATGATAGGAAATGTGAATATGAAAAGCTTGCAAATGTATATTTTTCCGAGCTTTCGGGGGAGGGCGCAGAGCGTTCCTGGGCGCCGAGTGAAGCCGACTGGCCCTTGCGGACAAGTTAGCGCCAGTAGTGTCTGGGCCAGCGCACCGACCGCCCAACTCTTCCTTCCAGCGAACTCTCTCCCCAACAAACACTTATTATTTCCCCCCCAAACCACCGCCGAGAGACCCGTCGCGATAAAAACCAAACCAAACCAACAAAAACCTAAAAAAAACCACCCGTCCAAAAAAAATTCCAAAAATTCATTCTCTCTCCTTCACGAACTACTCTGCACTTTTTATAATTTTGGCGCTAACTTCTGTGAATCTGAAGGGAAATTGAAATTATTCGTGTGGAAATCTGCCGGGATAACATAAGTTGTGGATAGTATTTTTTTAAGTGGTGAAAATTCTTCCTGCTGGACGTTTCCGAGTGTTTCTTTTCGGGGTGTTTTTTGTACGTCGCACGAAACCGCGTGGATTGGGGTATGTTTTTGGGTGATCGGATCGATTTATTTTGACATTTTGACGGAGTGATTTAGTTAAGTATTATAAGTGTTAGATTTAGTTCTGTCCGTACGAAGACTCAAGTCGCATTAATTCTATTCATAGCCCTGTATACCGCACGACGTTGGGTCCGCCTCGAGCTATTTCTGTACGGAACCCGCATTATACAACGTCGAGATTTCGCTGTTGGTCACAGAGGAAGATAAATACGTCTCGAAATACCCCGGAATCGATCGGGAGTGGATCCCACAGACACCACGGCACAGAAAACAGCAGAGAAAAGAGAAATAAGATCACTCAAGGAAACAGCACAGAAAATACTCTGAAAAGCTCTCAACCGTCGAAAATTCGACACTTCTGCGAAAATTCTGTGTTGTTATGTAAACCTCTTGAAAGTTGTAAAAACATACATTTTCATGTAGATTTTTGTCGGAGAGTAACGAGACTCTATCAAGTAGAGAAAAGCTACTCCAAAAGCTGAGCGGAAAACACAATACGCAAACATTGGAGTAGATATTTAAAAGATTTGTCGAAAATAAGTTGAGATGAATCTGGGAGATCGAAAAGGGGTGCATTGATTGTAAGCTGGATCAGTTAGAGGGGATATTGATCGAAACTGAAGCAAGTGAAAGTAGTGAGGATTTCGGGTAGTTTTTGGCTAGTTTAACTAGTTTGGATAGTTCTGGCCAAGTGATCAAAGGGCGGCGATGCTCGCACCGGCCCTTCCCCTCGGCCTATGAGCCCCGGCATGTTTATCCCAGACTCGCTACGCAGCTGCATGATCGAGCCGGACGTTTCCACATACCTCCAAACTCCGTCATCAGGACAGGTGCAAAAAACAACTGCAAAAACTAAAATCTAAAAAATAACCCGGAGAACTGGGAGGGAGAATTCCATCTCCTCCTCCCAAAAGCTCGTTTGTTTTGGCAAAAAAATTGAGAGACAATTATGTAATTAACAAAATGCAATATTAACATAATGTTGTATCTATGTGCGTGTATATGTTTGTGTGTATGCTCCCTCCCTTGGTGTGCCTGTGCGAGCGCCTCTGGGGAACCTAACCTCAAACATTTGTACGCGAGGAGATGCAACCAACCCCAATCAATACTTCCATCTCAACCACTACGTAGTTCGGCCCAACGTAGCGTAGATTTGCCCGCCACCAAACCCTCCCCTAGCTAGCCTTACTACTCTATTCAACGTCGTATGAGTGGCGTATTCAATAATGAAGCGAAGCATTTTTTAAATGTTCACTGTTCAGTTTCTCCATCTCATTTAAAGTTAAAAATCAACCGTTTAGTTTTCACATTTAATTAATTCAAGAATCTATTAAATGTCTTCACCCTTTTTACTAATTTATTCGTTTTATATACCGCCCGCTGATGCAGTGGAGAGCCGCTTCCAGTCGTTGAAAAGCACGTTTTTGCAAAGACCGAAATCATATATTTTACATTAAATAAAACGAATATTTTCAAACTTCAATTTTGCGATTTGCTTAACAAAATCTAATTTATTCTTAGAATTTTTTTTAGCAAAGATTTGAATCTTAATTTTTACATAAAAAATTAAAGCAGTTTAACACTATTCGTTTTTTTTAATCTCATTTATGGAATATCAACTATTTTACTGTAAAGTCGTTAACTATTAATTGTTAATGCGCTATCTCATTTATTCGTGGGAATTAAAACCTTTTTGCTGAATGGTCAACTACTGCAGTGAAAATTTGCTGCCGGAAGTTGAAAACACGTTTTTGCGAGATGCGAAAATATTGATTTTCCTTCAGTGAAGCATTTTGGCGACTTGTATGCAAGTTCTGAAATTGATCTGATAGTAAAAATAAATAACTGAACAATATCTTAATGAACTGAAGAAAAAGCGTGGTTAAACTAGGTATTATAAAACAAATTTAAAACCTAATTGTTTTGGAAAATTTTAAAGATAAATATGATTGGATATAAACTTATCGTAAAAAAACTGATGAATTTTCACCTAGACTAAATAAATTAAAATTTTATACAAAATACGTCTGTTGGAGTGACATTCTCATTTTTACAACTCTTGATTATAGGGGACTGAAAATTCAACAAATCAGGAAAATCCATTTTTGGCAAGGTTACACGAGTTTCCAGTTAATGTTATCTTCACAACAATATTTTTTTTTGCTATTTAAGGGTTAATTTCTATCTTCCTATTGTTTTTAAAATTGGGAGGACTTTTATATATTATTCTTCTGATTGAAGGTTGCATCTCCGTTTTTTTTTCTATATGACACAAGTGTGAGGTTTTCCCTAAAGGTACTTTTACACTAACTTCTCTTCCCATTTTCGCATTCTCCACCTTCTACTCACTGCCCCCTTCTCTCTAAATACTAATCTTTCCTCTAAGTGTTCGATGTTAGCATTAGCATGTTTTTTTCTCTACATTCTTACTTTGATTCTACACACAAAATTTAAGAGTGAGCTAAATACTTATGAATGTTTGAGAAAGTTCGTTAATTAACCAAAACCTGTAGTTTTGACACAGTTTTCTCAATTTATCAAAAGTATTTATAGTGTTTACCACTCTGAGAAAAAATAAAAAATTTCAAAAATTTTTGGACTTTTTGAATTTTTTTTAGAAAATCTGAAAATCGATGCACTAATAAATGAGAATTTATCTTTTGATTATTCATTTACTAAACGCACATAATTTTGATAAAAATTTCTCCAGCCTCTGCAATTATTTGCCATTTTGCACCCACAATGAATGTCTACTTAACTATTTTCTATTGAACGTTAATCGATGTCTATGGATTATTATAAATTGTTTATGTTGTGTTTAATAAAAGTTTATTAGCTGATGATCAGTAATATTGTGTTGAATTCTTTAATAGATTAGATTTTTGGATTTTGAAAAAAAAGAGAATCGAAATAATAGTATAATTCTTTAAAAAATTAATTGTTTTGACTTTTACAGACAGTAGGTTTACTGTTTCAATCAACATATTTATTATTAAATGTGTAGATATTTTGAGTTCAAAATGATTTATTAAGATTTTCGTCAATGACCAATACCAGTAAATGGATTTTTATTAACTATACATAAACAAGGTATTATTGTTAAATGTGTATTGATTGTTATTTACTGTCTATGGAACGTTAATTACTGTTTATGATTGTTAATTAGTTTGAAAAGTGTTTATTTTGATATTGATGGTTAATAATTGGACAAATTTAAAAAAATCAAAAATGAATAAAATGAATCAATTAAAGAAAAACAACATTTTAAATAGATCAATTAATATTGTGATGTCTGTTATCTAATTGATTTGTTTTCTTTTGTTGTAAAAACTGCTTTGAAAAAACAAATTTTCACAATTTGTTAAAAAAACTTGTTACATATCGGCTGTGAAAAGGAAATAACACAAGTATAACAAAAATGCTTAAACGTCTTGATTCTACGTATTTGAGAAAATAACCCGAGGATGGAACGCCATACAATTCTGTACTGGCACACCCCTTGCTTCATTCGCATGCATGTCTCGTCTCATTGATTCCGCCGTACCTTCGTAGAACGTCCCCGTCTACTTTTGCGATCCACTTCACATATTCTTCTGACACTCCTGTCTTTGCCCGTTTACATTTTTGAAACAACTACGTTTCTAATTCTTACTAAGGTTGTACATGGTTTTATCACTGAAATGTCATTCCTATTGAATTTTATTTTTTTTGTTAAAGAAAGGTTACGAATAACCTGACAATATTTTAAAAACTCCTACTACCATTATAATAAGTGGAAGATGTTGCTTTGCAATGATGGAGGACTTAGCCAGCAGAGGAATTGAACGCACAACGGCCGGGTGGGAACCCGACGCGTTTGTCCACTCAGCTACCGACCGGTCATTCAGTCTTCTTCCGTCTTTCTTCTCCCAGTTACATATGTTAATGTCACATCTAGAATTGGTATTAGAAATTCATTGTGATTCATCATACCTAAATGAAATATTCAGTCTGATGTTCATTTAAAAAAAAAAAAAAACAAAAAATGCGGGTAAAATCATTTTGCCTTTTCCAGTCGATATGTTCACAAAAATGATAATTATAAAATCACATACTCTAAATTTAAAAAAAAAAAATCATTAATTTTGTGTCTGGAATGTTTTTATTTTCAGGTAATTTGGGAGGAAGGAGAATCTACTGTATTTTATTGGTTTATATATATTGTTGGTTTTTTTTCAGAATTAAATTTTTTTGTGGAAATTTTATAAAATTTCCAACTTCAGTTCGTCGTTGGTTATGCACTCGAATTATCTGATCAGGGCGGATTGTAATGAGTATTTAATAGTGAAATGTCCGAGTTAATATTCGAATTTGGCAAATTATCAAAATACACGGTGGTCTAGTGCAGGTTTCTATCGAAACTGACACTTTGATACCGACTTTATTTACGATTTGATAAAACAAGTTTTTAAATTTTAAAACAGGCCACGGTTTAACTCTAAAATATTCAGGCGAAAATTTAAACTACTGCAGAGATGGTAAAAGATGAAACATTATAAAAAATACATCGAAAATTTGACAGTAAAAAGGTTTTTTGTTTTTTATCAGCAACCTTTAGCCCGTTAAACGTGAAAGGATTGTTTTCTTTATAAAATACTACGTGTTCTTTGATAAAACCGAAATATATTTCCACTGAGTTAACTGATATTATTCTTGTAGACGCAGCACGTATATTTTGCAAATAGCATTGGGTTTCCGAAGACCATTAAATATTAAAAAATACATGTATTGCATTGCGCAAAACAAGCAATCACTTTGTCTTTCTGTGTATGATTCGAAAAATTACACAGTATTCTTGATTTTGTGTCTCTTTTCATCGGATTGAAACAATTTCGAATTCTTAGCTTGGTCAACTCTGTATCGAACATTCGAATTGTTCCGTAGATAGCTGAGAATAAACTGAGATTGCACATCGTTATTCAATGTCCTAAATAATGCGGAAATGAACGTGTAACCTTAGAATTATTTGTAGAACATGACCTTTTCCCAGCGAATAAATGCACGTGTATGAATATCATCATCGATGTTAGTACGCGAATAAATCAAAATAATTACACTTGTGTGTGGCAATCTACGTACCCAAAGGAATAAATTAATTTGCAAAACGTTGTTAAAATCTAATTATATAACCTGATTTGTAACTACTGTCTTACGAACTTCCGCATCCTTGTGCACGTAAATTATTGATTAGGAAGATGTCGATTAAAACCATCGTTGTGGTCCCACAAGGATCGGTCATAGGACCAATGTTGTTTTTGTGGAATATTCATCAACTTTAGTCGTGTGTATCAATTCAATTACGTGGGTGATAAGTACAGTCCGTGATAGATTTTTGTTTGAGACCTACTCCAAAGAGCAGACACGATAGTGAAGACAGACTTTGAAGACACCAAATTCAACAGTGGGCCCCTTGTTGAATTTGGCAGCCACCTCTAGTTTGGAGCCTCTAAATATTTGAAAAAAACCCTGACTCTGTGCAGAAACGGGCGGTCCGTTTGATAGATTCTTCTGTCTTAACAAACGGACTGCAATATTTGGAGCACAAACGTCAGGTGGGAATGATGTCTTTGTTCTACCGGTATTTAAATGGAAGATGCTCCAAGTAACTTGCGTCATTGATCACTTCGGCACCGGCGCATAGCCGGGAAACTCGCCAAACGCGCGCCTAACATTCGTACAGGTTGACATTCAATATGTGAGAGAACGAGTCGCTTTTATGACTCGTTCTCATGTTCAACAGCTCGGCTGTAGAACGATTTGCCAGCCACTGTGTTTCCTCCCTCCTTCAACATGGGCCTCTTCAAGATACAGGTTCACTCTTTCCTTTGCTCAAAAAGACCCTCCACACAGCATTCTCAAAGATGACATAGGCCCTGAGGGAAATTATTTCCTTTAAAGCCTCTTGCGTGGAATTATGTAAAAAAAGTTGAAGTAGAAAATTCACCCTGATAAAGTTTTATCTTGGGGTAGAAATAACCACGTCCAATTTTTTTAAAGAAAATTTTTGACAGTCCTACTTGGAATATTTTCTTGTTTTAGGAGAGCCAAAACACATTTAAATGTTACAATTATTCTTATCGTATTTGATTACGACAAAAATTGATCGGAATAAAAATATAGTTTCTTTCAAACGAAGCGACAAACCTTCGATTGACATATTCGATGTAACCTTAAGTGTCCAGCATAAGACACGGTGGTTTCATAGTACCCAGAATTAGATGCTTTTCAGAATCGTAACATTACTTCTCAACTTTAACTCTTGCAAAATGCTTTAGAAAACGAAACTATTTTCTCTAACGAACAATTTGGCATCTTGTTTTATTTTGTTAAGTAGCAATTTTACGATGGAAATGGTGCCGCATGCTGAAAACAGTTGTGTTTACCTAAAAGTATAGACTGAAAATGATTTGCGAATTTTGTAATATACTAAAATATGGCATGTCGTAAAATATAGGGTTTCGCAACATTTTGTTTGTTCAACAGTTTTGTTGCAATCTCTCGTTCTGTTGCATGTTTTGTTTACGAGCATCGGGAAAGGATTATAACGGATTTAGCAATGTGAATCTTTTTCACCAAATAGTATTGTTACCATGTCCATATCCATATAGCCTGGAATCAGCTCAATTTTTTGTTATTTCTGCTGAGGTTGTTCAAAAATTTTCAAATATAGTAATTATTCAATTTCATTAGCCAGTTCGGGGTCAAGGAGTCGAAAGGCTTTATGTAAACTGATGACAGCAGTTTTCTTTCAATGTGGTATAGTTCACACTTCTAGGGATTAGCTATTCAATGATAAGAAATAACTAGATGTTACAAAGGCTCTAAGAGATCCGTTCTAATCCCTCTGTCTGATACATGACCGCCTCCATGAGACGCCTCAAAACGCTCGACTACGAATCCAAAGATCGCGGGTTCAAACCCGGCGTGCGCTAACAACTTTTATTGAATAATATGTTTAATCGTAACACATTTTATTCATATAAAATAATGTTACGTATATTTGCGGCACGTTCCAGAGTGGTAGATGCTCTAAGTATCGCCCTGGTGAAAGACCACCATTAAGAAACGAAACGTTGCTTGAGATGGCTTTAGCCGTATTTGGTGACCAGATCTGAATAGCCAGGTACTTTACAACCTTCCTCTTCCCCATCTCATTCCCCTTTCCACTACCTTCAGGCTCACAACATACCTCAATTGGGGATGCCATGGTCTCACTGGCTCTAGACGTTTGGGAGCAGTTGGGACTATCGTGCGGTATTTTCACTATTAAAAAAACAAGTAAATATACGAATATATATACAATATATACATCTTTCGATTTTGAGAAAGAGCAAATCTCCTTTCAACGGATCTATCATTGCACAGTAACGCAGCGAACAACGCACTAGCGAAACAAACGAGCAACCACGTTTTTTCACTCATAAATTCTTTTGCTCGATGTTCAATTGTTTTGAGCACTTGTTGTTGAATACGAAATTTGATGCAGCGAAATGGTTGGGTAGGTAGAACTTGGGTGAAAAACACGATGGTAATAACCTAACAAATTATCACTTGAATTTTACACACATAGTGTTAGAAATCTAATGGTAATAGACTTTGAGTAACGATACAAGGAGGGATAGCTAATATTTTTACTCAACCTATTCAAATTTGCGATAAATCACTTTCTCCGGGTTTTTACGCCGAATACCATGAGAGAGAAAGAACAACACTTCTAAGCATGTTCTCCATCCGCGCTAACTTCACATCATCGAGTTGCATAACTTACGTCAATGGATTTTGAGGTTACTTCCTATATCTGTGTTGATTAAAAAACTTGCAGTGGTTATATAAATAAATCAAAAATGATGGTGATATGTGCCATGCGAGAATGTTTAAATAAGACCAAACAAAGATTACAAAACATCACTTTTTAGAGGTATTTCAACAGTTTTAAATATATAGACCGAACTTTAAAATTTTCACACATTTAATGATATAAAGACATAAAATCAACAAAAAGCTTCCATCATTATTTAGGCAAACCCTTCTGTTATTAGTGTTCGTGTGATATTTTGACTTTATAAATCATTTTAATGGTGTGTCGTTTTGTTAAATGTGTTCAAATATTAAAAAGTCTAAATTCTATGTGGGCAGTAACTAATAGGCTATCCAACATCTTTTAATGTCTCTTTCTATCGAGTCAGTATAAAGTCAACCGTCCTGACTATACTATTTTACAAAGGTACCTCTCCCTGTCCTCCAAGGTAATAAACAATAGTAAGTTATCAGTGCTCCTTTTTAACTTTCTTTCTGCTGCATCCATCGTGTTGGTATAAGCTTACAACTGAGTTATCAGCGGTAGCCTTTAGCGCAGTTAAATTTGGATCAGCCTGGTTGACTCACGCAGCATCCTAGTGCAGTTCCGTCTTATCTCGAGATGGACCAGGCAGCCGTTGGTAGCTGGTAGCGGCCAGTCAGACCATAGACTCTAGACTCTAGAGTGGCCCGCAGGACCGAAATAGACCGTTACGAAACAGACTCTGCCCTTATTCCACGTAGTCTCTACCAGATGACCCAATTAATCCAACGGAACCAACTAGTGGTTAGGAGACGACCTGATTTTTGTAATTACTTTATTTACATTAAAATAATACTTTTTTTTTAAACAATTCTTTTCATCAATATAATACTTACTGCCCGGTTTTGCCCGAGTTTAAATTCTGACCGGGTAAATATTCCACACCATTTTTTTCAAAAGTAAAAAATCGATGAACACACAAGAACGTGACTAACCTTTCCAGTTGTCAAAAACAAACCGCTAATCCAAAATGGCTGATAATGCTAACATATGATAAACATACGTGTACCAACATAACAACAACAAAAAAATCGATAATCCAATGTACACAGCCCGCGAAAATTCAAAATTCACCTTTTATTTTGAACAGGCTGTGTATAAGACCACGAATATATATGGACTTTTTCATTTCTTTAAATAAAATTTCCTTTTACGTGTGAAGATTTCAAAATTATGTGTGTTGAGACAGTAAGTTATCAAATTACACATTTTTTTATTAAGCGACACAGTAGTTACCTATAATATGGCCTGCATGGTCGAGTGGTAAGACGCTCGACTACGAATCCAGAGGTCGCGGGTTCGAACCCGGCGTGCGCAAATAAAACATGATTTGATTAATATGCCTCATAACACATTTAATTGAAATAAAATAAATAAAGTTTATTTGCGGCACGTTCCAGAGTGGTAGATACTCTAAGTATCGCCCTGGTGAAAGACCACCATTCAGAATTGAAACGTTGCTAGAAATGACTTTAGCCGTGTTTGGTGACCAGATCTGAATAGCCAGGTTTTTCCCAACCTTTCCCTTCCTCATCTCCTTACCCTCCCCACTACCTTCAGCCTCACAACATACCCTTATCGGGGATGCCATAGTTTCTCTGACTCTAGACGGTTGGGAGCAGTTGAGACTCTTGTGCGGTATTCATGTAAAAAAAAAAATAATAATATGTTTTGCAAGACGATTATTTTTATTCTATATTTGAAATAAGCATCCTTTCGAAGGCCAAGCAAAACTGGGAATAATATTTGCGCAGAGTTTTTTTTTTTTTTTACATGAATACCGCACAAGAGTCTCAACTGCTCCCAACCGTCTAGAGCCAGTGAGACTATGGCATCCCCAAATCGGGTATGTTGTGAGGCTGAAGGTAGTGGGGAGGGGAAGGAGATCGGAAAGAGGAAGGTTGGGAAGTATCTGGCTATTCAGATCTGGTCACCAAATACGGCTTAAGCCATTTCAAGCAACGTTTCGATTCAGAATGGTGGTCTTTCACCAGGGCGATACTTAGAGTATCTACCACTCTGGAACGTGCCGCAAATATACTTGTTATTATTTTTATATGAATTAAATGTGTTATGACACATATTAATTAAATACAAGTTATTGGCGCACGCCGGGTTTGAACCAAAAAGATTTAAAATTAAAGTAAAATTAAAAATAAATATTTATATTGTGTAATATCTGCTGATTACCCAACTGTTTGAAATCAGTGGGACTACGACACCTCTAATTGTAGTATGTTGTGAGACTAAAGGGAGTGGGGAGGGGAGGGAGATGGAATAGAGGAAGGTGGCTGGCTATTCAGATCTTGTCACAAATTACGTCTAAAGCTATTTTAATGGTGGTCTTTTACCAAGGTGATACTGAAAGTATTAAGCGCTCTTGATAGTATACTCGTAGATGGCTGCGTTTTTTAAAATATGTATCTCAAAAAAATATTATTACAATATAATACTTATCAAGAGAGTAACAAATATTTTTTGATACTGTAGAAACGAAATTTCTCACTTTTCATCTTGGTAAGTCAAGTTTCATCCCGTGGTTTTTAAATGATAAAAATAGTTTGAATAACTAACCATCACGCCGTTTCCCCGCAGGGGTAGACAGAGAGGACGGACCGCCATATAACTCTGTCCAGTGAGCACATACTCCTTGCTTCATTCACATTCACACATCGTTTCATAATACTCTTCTGTTATTCTGACTCTTCACATGACCCGATTCAAGTGTTTGATTTACTTGATCGTGCCATGTCTTTCTCGGGCGTCCTCGACTTCTTCTTCCATTCACTTTCGCATCATATATTCTTTACACACTCCTTTCTAGTTTGAATAATGATAATTATAAAAATTTTACTAGCGATACTATTTCAAAATTTGAAACAAATCACAACCAACCTGTAGGAGTTTTGTAAAAAGAACATCGCTCTAGTTTAACCGATGAATTAAATATTTAATGAAAGTCGGAAATATACCACATTAACGAATAATAAATGTATTTTTATATTATCTTCGTCCGTTCGATCTTTTAATGGTAGAGAAATGTTTTGGTTTAATTATTTTATTTATATCCTGAAGACAAGTCGATCTTGTTTACAACATTGTCGAAATCGTGGCTTGCAGAAGCGAAATCCTTCTTTGTGTTTATTTTTCGCGGCGCAAACTAAATTCGAGAAGAGAGTTTGCGAGACAAAGAAACTCACAACGTTCACAGAAGGACGCGGTGTCTTAAAATCAGAGGCGTGCACTTCGTAAAGGCACTGCCTGCCCTACCGTACTTACATAAAAATATTGGATTAAATAATAAGAAAATATTCCAAAAAATAAATCTACACTTTCAAAAATACGCGCGAAATTCAGCTTATCGAACTGTCGCGAGCGCCCCACCGACCTTCCCACAATAACGTGTCAAAAGCAGTAACTACATATGAGGCTTGTAGAAACAAACACGGCAAAGTCCACCAATAATGGAAAATGAGTTAAATATGAGGTTCGAAAGAGTAAAAAAAATGCTTTATGAAGCAATGTTACTTTCCTAACAAATACGGCTCTAAACTATTTATTTTTACGGATTAAAATTGAAGTCCATAACAAACTCGGCAAAGTCCACTTCTTTCCAAATCAAAGACGGCAGTTTTCAAACGGACCAATAGGAGCGTTGTAAATGGTTGTTTTCAAGATGGCGGCTCTTTATGTTTCATACAACATGACAACCGGATTGTCTCCTCAGCTGCTTAGTTTCTAGGTGTTTTTTACTATATTTTCGTAATTTTTTATTTTTATGTATAGTTTATAAAAATGGAATGTGCCCCCCAACGAAGTAGTACAAGAATCGGCGAGGAAACGCATAAAACAGCCCCAAAATTGGAAGATGAACATTGCTAAAAAACAGAGGTTATTACCACTTTGTTTTTGTAAAAGTTGAGATATTGACAATTTCGCAAATTACCGAAAATGTCCGCTGACGTGCATAATGAAGTTTTGTTTCTTGTTATTTTTTTATGGACATTAGTTTTTGACTTACTAAACAGCATAGTGGTAAAATAAATGAGTTCTTACTTACGATTTAGAGTTTTATTGAATAATATGATTACTTTATTAGTAGTTATTGTTCTGTCATTAATATTGTAGAAATCATTACTGTATGAAAAATGTATCAATGATAATTCCAAGCAACATAGAACCCGGAAAAGTTGTTTTGAAATCGTTAAAAGTGAGAGATGTTTGATCAAGCATTTCGGTGATAACTGGAGAAATCTTCCTGCTCTTGAATATTATTCCGCATTCATATCTTATTAAACCTTTAAAACAAATTTTTATAAAAATACCAGAAGAATAGTTATTATTTTTTATGATTTTTTTCTTGATTTTTTCGTTTTTTTTTTTAAAATTATTAATTAGGTCATCATAACTTACAAACTTTTCAAAATATTTTGTAAGATATTATTGTTTTGTATTTCTATCAAAATAAATACTTTTTAAATATAAAACTATTTTGTTACTGACTTTGACTGCAACCTTATGAAAAAACGTGTCCATTTCAAAACTGGCAAAGTCCAGTTGTGTTGAAAACAAAAGAAATGTGAACAACAAACACGGCAAAGTCCACTATTAATTTGAATATATTTTTTGTTTTGCACCAGTTAAACTAATGTATCAAGAAGAAAATTAATGTTTTTAGTAAGTACTATTTGTCGAATTTATTTTAGTGACAGTATCACAAGTAATTTTTAAATTAAACGTTTTTTGTTCTTCCTTTAAAACTGTAGTCAATGGACTTAGCCGTGTTTGTTTCTACAGGCCTCATATCGTCGTCAACGGGAAAATACCTCCCATGCGGTCAAAAAACGAGTTAAAGTTTCAATTTGTACTTCAAGTTTCAATGTTTTTAAAGGTGAAAATACATGATTGCATTTAAAACTACAAAGCGTATTTTTGATGTCTCAAAAAAACAATCTGTAACTTTCAAAAATCGGTTTTTAATTTCCTCCTGAACATTTACGTTTTTGACACATGGGAGGTATTTTCGCATTGACGATAATGTGCTCAAAAGCCACCAACGTTACCAGCCGTAGACTCAGAAACAATGAATTGCTGTTCCTCAATCATCATAATACTAATTACGGGTATAATTCTCCAATGTCCAGAATGTCAAGACTTGTTAACTCAAGCCATGGTCTTGAAATTTTTTTGGTAGCAGTCTAAAATGATTTTCGTCATGCTTTTACGACTCTACCAAAACTTTGACTAGACCATGGCTTGAATGTTCTCTCTTATGTTTATTTTGCCTTATTTTTGTCATCGCTTCATCTATTTCAATTTATATGCTATTCTTTCTCTTATTTTCTCATTTTGAAACTGTTAATTCGTGGTGGGTCTAGGTTTTTAATGATTTAATAAAACAAATTTGTAACTTTATTCCACTTATTTTTGTACCGGTTTCTGCATTACTAGTCTGAAGATGGCCGTCATAGGCTGAAACCGGTCCAGTCAAAATAATAAAAGTGGAATAAAGTTACAAATTTGTTTTATTAAATCATTATTCTTTCTCTGTTACTCTTTTTTTTATATTTCGTGTTTTATATGTATTTTTGTAATTGGACTTTAGTCCGTTAATTTATAAATAAATAAATAAATAAACGTTAGAGTGGCTCGTTTGTACTAATATCTCTGTGTCTAAAGCAGTGCTTTTACAGAACAAATCCTGATATTTGTTGGTACCTATCTCTATTATCAATTGATTTCCTGTTCCTACTGCCTACCCGGATCAAAAATTCTGTGCACGGCACTGATCAAACGTTGTTTTGATTTCGTTAAGTACCCACGAATGAAATAAGGTACCAAAATAGATTCGCAACCTATCTTAAGCTCCGTTCGATGAGAGAGTTTTATATTGCGGATTTTCCGGGACAGTTTTTGAGTTTTCCCCCACTGAAACTGTTAACTGATGAGGTTTATTTTAGATTTACACGGACAATAGTTAATATTGTTAATGATTAAATAAAAACAAATTTATAACTTTATTCCACTTTTTTTATTTTTTGACTGGACCGGTTTCGGCCTATAACGGCCATCTTCAGACTAGTACAGGTTGATCTTATTCTATGGCCTAAATACTATTTTGGGATGTCAGGGGTAGTAAACCATGATTTCATAGTATATAAGCCATAGAATAAGAACAACCTGTACTAGTCTGAAGATGGCCGTTATAGGCTGAAACCGGTCCAGTCAAAAATTAAAAAAAAGTGGAATAAATATTAAAATGGAATTCCACCATGAAGTTAATATTGTTGGTTTATTGGGGAGTTAAACTAATGCCACCTGAATAAAGGCCACCGGACTAGTAGCGCCACTAGCGGCAGATGCCTAGAAACAATTAACGGTTATGTAAATATTATGTACATTGTAGTTTTGGGTCAATATGTGATTAGGGACGTGTCATTTCTTTTTATCTTTTATCGTTTAATATAACTATGATAACTCTACCTTATAAGCAAATGGTTCATCAAACCATGAAACTTATTATTTTTTCCCTTGACGGGAACAATTATTTTCAATTATTTTCTCTTCTGTTTTAGCTCTTCTGTTTTATATTAACAACCTTAAAAATTGTGTTTTTTTGTATGGATAATAATTCACAGAATTCATCATAATGGCTTAAGAAATAGCTGCAGAAATGTGCACATTTGTGGAGTAGAATTGTACATATTTAGGAACATTAATTGTGAATGTAAAACCTTGATTTGTGAATATAAACACCCACCATGTAAGCAAGTACGCTTAAATAAGATCGGCGGCCATCTTGGCTGTCAGCGGCCTTTTATACAGGCGGCACTGGTTAGACCTTCACTCGCATAACACATGTCATAATTCATAATCCACCGTGCCAAATATAAACACTTCCGTAGGTAGGTACCCAATCGTAAAACCCAATTGCCTACGACGACCATAAATTATTATTACAACCATAGATTTATTCCTGCCGGTGGAAATGCGAAATACATAACACTCGATTCGAACGCCTCCGTCACACGCAAGATGGCCGCCGCCGAACAGCTGACAGACGTCAAACTTCCCGCCGAATGGCGCCAATTTCCTCTACGCATCGGCGTGTGCGTGTAGTTTTTTCTCTGTCTCGTCGTTTGGCAAGCGTCTTCCTCGTCTTTTTTTCGCGATGCACTCTCCGAACGAACCTGGCACGACACCCGGCCAGTCGGTGACGGCGAATCTCTTTCATTAACGCAGATATTTGCCAAACTTTCTCTGCCGAAGGAGGGTTTCCCGGATTGCGCGCATGCCAATATCATAATACACACGTTGCCCCTTGGCTACTGCTTGATATCTGGAAGCCAGTTGCTCTGCGCTAACTCTTTCGGGTGAGATAATATACTACTGAGAACAATAGAGCACTCAATTCATTCTAGTTGGGCTATTTCTATTCCCAATCATCAGAGACACATTTATTATTGATACGGAGATGATCTGCATCTCTGAAAACATTCCTTAAATCATTTAAAACAACTATCCACATCATGGGATAATTATGTTTCCTATTGCGCTGACAACATGACTGTGCATTTAACGGCTATCGAAATCGGTGCATACTGTACAGGGTACGAGATATCGTAAAACCGATCCTGGTACTATATCCCATATTTCACCTCATTATTTTGACAGTGGCTCAGTTCCTTTAGTGAAGTTCCTCATGGGTGTCATTAGGTGTTTGGCCATGCCTCTTGGTTCCAAAATATAGTATTCAACTTCCAGGGTATCTGAACCATCTTCCCATTAAGGCGGGACTTTGACACCATAATTCTTTTCACAATGCTCGCGGATGCCTCAGAACTTTAAAAATCGATGGTTTGGTGGTGAAGAAGTTAACCCGCTTGTGTAATGTAATTCATTGGCACAATGTCTCTAGCTAGGGCCTTCCATGCCTTAACTTCTCGTTTAAACTCAATAAACGATAATAATCTCAATTTTCTTGAGCTCGATAGTTGATGTCAATTGACACAAACTTTAAAAATCAAAACATTTAAGATCCAGAATAATGTTCAGTAAAGCAAACGGAATTTAAATTATGTTGACACATGCCAAAGGAATCTGTTTCCAGAGCGCTTTACGTAGAAACCTTAAATGCTACGAGCTTTGCATCAGGCCATTATTTAACCGAGTGTTCATCCATTCCGTATGCAAGATCAATCAACACCTCACACCCCAACAAATCCTTTGCATTCCATCGATTTCCCATCCTTTCTTTCGCTTTACTCCAGTGCAAGGCGCATCTGCATAATGCATACACGGAAATACTTACACAGTCCGGTCAGGGTGCCCCGAGTGCAGTTGAAATGTGTGTTAATGCACCCGAGGCTATGATCTGCCTCACAAGTGGATGGCCCGATAGGCGCTGGTGCGTTCGGTGCAACCTTGCGTATTTTTAGTAATTTCTGGGAAGCCATCGGCGCATCTTAATGCATTCGATTCAATGGGGATTCGTCAATCTTTGTCAGAATTCGGATTGTTATTTGGAACGCGTTTGAGGTCAATGGCAAGGTATTTTTTTGCGGTTGTAAATGAATGTGGGATGGTATTTTATTGTTGTTTTAATAATGAATTACTAAATCAAAATTTAGGAAGCCATTATCAAACTGTGATATAATACAGTTTCCTTTAGCTCAATAGATTTGGACTCATCATAGAACATGTGATGTGTGAAAGTCAACCTAGTTCAATTCTGGATTTGGCCTGTGTAAAGTTTATACGGAGAAAAGTTTATTTAACCCTTTTGATATTTTTTTAATTGAACCCTCTTCAGACCATAGTTTTCATTATAATTCCAGAATTTCAATCAATTTAGACCCATGGAGTCGGAGGAAATATAAAATCTAACCTAACCTAACCTAACCTAACCTAACCTAACATAGTTTAACCTAGCACAAGTCTGCATTAAGCCTATAGCTTCAAAGGTCGAAACGTAGTTCTAGAATCATTCAAGTTAAAATCCTTCATTGACGATTTGAGCGTAGGTTAAAACGATCCATTTTATTTTAGCAAACTTTGAGACTTCCTCGCCTGTAAAATATCTTAAAATATTTTTTACCCGCCTTCGCCCGTGATTTTAATTGATGTTTTCTTTAATGTTTCACTTCAAACGTCGGGAAAAAATCTTGAAAACAAAACTAAAGAATTTAAAAAAATCAAAATAAAAGAAAAAAGATTGAAGATTTTTTTAAAAGAAAGACAAACATTTCTTGGTTACGAATAACCTGACAATATTTGAAAAACTCCTACTGCCATTATAATAAGAAAATGTTGCTTGTGCAATGATGGAGGACTTAGCTAGCAGAGGAATTGAAACCACGACGCTTGACTCATTTGTCGACTTGGCTACTACGCTCTCGAATTTTCGGCATCATGAAATTTGTACAGCGTTTTCTTTCTAGAATTTATAGGTTATTATATATACTATTTTCAGCCCGCTACATCATTTTTATGGTGACCTACGGGGTTTTGAAATATTCATTAATACATATAAATTTTTTTTTATAAAAGATTCACGTTTTTATCACACAGTTTTAAATCAAAATCCAGGACGAAGCCGGGTAGCAAAGATAGTAAATTTTATATTTTCGTAGAAACCAATCACTTTGTGGTTTGATATATTTAAACAAATGAAAAAATAATTTTGTATTTTTTCTTTAGTTTAATTTTGTACCCTAATGATGCTCAGGCTAAGCGAAACCAGTCGGTCATAAAAAAAAAGATAATATTCGTGGTCTTATACACAGTTATTTATTAATTTCTTTATAGTATATTTTTATCGTCTCCTCAACAAATACAGTTTAAGTTTCATATTTTTCTGTGGAAAAAAACTGTATTCCACAGAATTACAAACAGTATAACCATGTCCTAGAGTGGATTTAAACATTTTATTACATACCAGCTTAATGTGTGTCCGTGAGCTCTTTTGGCAGAGGCTCCAACATTGTGGTCAAAGCAATTGGCCCGTTCCGAGCTGTTTTAGGTCAAAATCGTTATTGCACAACATCACGAGCTTTTTTGACATTTTATTTAAAAACAAATTGACCACCATTACGTGGTTTTTAAACACGGCGTGTGCACATAACAGTCAGATTCGTACAGTTATCTGCATTAATAGGTGAACTAAAGGTTAAAAAAAATAATCTCTGTAAAAAAATATTGCACTTGGCGTATTCTTGACTTAACTTATTTTATTTCCTAAAACTCCGCACAGCAGGCCCTGTGACTTAAAAAAATATGACTTACGTGGAGTTTAGCTTTGAAAAATTTAGCTTGAAATATTTTAAAAAATTATAGATAGTTTAACTTTGTGTTCATTGCTGCATCGACACATCGTCGCTGGAAAGGCAAAAGGGCTTAAGCGATACTTTGGTCAAGAATGAGACATGCAGTTTTGATCAGTTTTTTTGTCTGCATCGAATGCTCTGACTCTCGTTTGATTCTGAAGAGTTTTGTAGCGGGGGAGTTTTTTTTAGCTTTTTGTCGCTTCAGATAACTCAGTGAGAGCATTGAGTTACCTGAATTTATCGTAGTCGAGTGGTTGAGACGCTCAACTACGAATCTAGAGGTCACGGCTTTAAATTAAGTAAATAATTAATTTGTGTTATTTCACGTTTAATTAATATAAAATAATATGCAGTAAATTTGCGGCACGTTCCAGAGTGGTTGGATACTTTAAGTATCGCCCTGCTGAAAGACCACCATTCAGAATCGAAACGTTGCTTGAAATAACTTGAGCCGTATTTGGTATTTTTTTTATTATTTTACTTGAGCACACATTTTTTTATTAGTTATAAGCCTGTGTTGGGATGGCAATTTGCAAAAGTGTTTTTTTTGTAGCTACATAGTAACATGTTAATATCGAAAATATAGTACATACATAATAAAAGTAAATGAAAAATTTGAAGATATAGAATCTACATATTAAGAACTAAATTAAACTTGGTTTTTAAGGTGAGTAATGATATTGCTTTTAAATGAGCTTTTAGTTTGTATATTTCTGATGGTGCTGGGCAGAGAATTGAATTGCTTAGTGGCGTTGTACTTAAAACTTTTTTGTCCGTAAGCGGTTTTATGGGCTGTGATATCAAAGAATTTTATTAGATTTGATCTGAATAGTCAAGTACTTCCGAACCTTTCTCTTTCCCGTCTCCTTCTTTTATCCACTACCTTCAGCCTCGCATTATACCCCAATTGGAGATGCCATAGTCTCACTGACTCCAAGCGGTTTTCAGACGGGATGTACTTATAATAGAATTAGTGTAGAAAACGGGAAATATTTTTAGTTTTATTTTAATATTGTATTCAGTTTTTAAGGGTGCAGCCCGGTTGTTGATATAACAATGCAGCCGAATGTGCTAATACCAGAATTTGTACACCATACGTGTTTAGATTGAAAAATGCGGGGATTCCCGATGAAGATATCAATGCATCGTAAATGTCATTAAATGCATCAACAATCGCACATTGCATTTCAATTGTGCAACCTGTTTTAATACAGTACCTGCCCAATTAAAATTAGAAAAAATTCCCTACACGAGCTTTGCAAGAGCAAAATTTAAAATTAAATTAAATGGAAGAGAGATACGCGTTGCTATTTTTTTCAATGTTTGTATTTATTATGTTAATAGGAATATAACCTAACCTAACCTCACGCTAAGCACGCTTCCGACGGCCTCCGTGGTCGAGCGGTTAAGATCCTTGATGACGAATCCAGAGATCACGGGTTCAAATCCCGGCGTGCGGATATAAATATTTATTTAATACATCTGTGTTATTTCGTAAATAAATAATATATAGTATGTTTGCGGCACGTTCCAGAGTGGTAGATACTCTCAGTATCGCTCTGGTGACAGACCATCTTTCAGAATCGAAACGTGGCTTGAAATGGATTTAGCCATGTTTGATGATAATATTTCAATAGCCAGGTACATCCACAGCTTCCTTTTCCTCATCTTTTTCCATTCTGGCTCCACAACATACCCGAATCAGGGATCAATAGTCGCACTGGCTCCAAACGGTTGAGAGCAGTTGAGACTCTTGTGCGACATTCATATAAAAAATGAAATAAGAAAAACGGTTGGGAGCAGTTGGGACTCTTGTGCGGTATCACTATAAAAATATTAAAAAAATACGAGGATTCGAAAGATTTCTAAGAATACAGTTATGTGTTTTTTGTCATCTACAATATCTCATCTGCGCACGCGTCGGTCTGTTACTCGTTCCTCTTCTACACATCAGCATTATTATTTTTGACAATCTAGATTTCAAATTGAATTCAACTATACGACGGGTAGATCCTTCCAGCAGATAATAATAGCCAATATCTATGAAACAGATAATTATATGGTATCTCAGCTTTCTGAACGCAAACATCAGAAAAGCCAATGAGTTTCCAGTGTAAACAGGGGATACTAAGCCGTTCGGCTCGTGGTTTTACTTCAAAACAAAGCTCCACGATTTGGATGGATTTAGCTGAGGAAACTAAATATTTACTCCCGCAATAAAACTGGGCAAGGATGAGCAGACTGTAATGCACGACGTATCTTGTTCTTTGGTGCACTTTGTTGGCGGAGTCTATTCGAGAAGAATAGCCATTTGAAGATTTAAAGCAGCGACTCGAGTGGGTGATATCTTGAAGTAACAATATATGGAGAGAGAGTTAATTGTTTTTACTCAACCTGTACAAATTTGGGATAAATCACTTTCTCCGGGTTTTTACGTCGTACACCATGAGAAAGAAAAAGACAACAAAATCTCCCAAATTATCACACCGCTTTAAAGTAGGGCGGGGAAGCAGATGAAGAAGTGGAAGGTTGGGAAGTACCTGGCTATTCAGATCTGGTCACCAAACCCGGTTAAAGCCATTTTAAGCAAAGTTCCGATTCTGAATGGTGGTTTTTCACCAGGGCGATACTTAAGAGTATCTATCATTCTGTTTGAGCTAATTGTTTGTACTGTTTAGAGCCAGTGAGACTATAGCATCCCCAATGTGTTGTGAGGCTGAAGGTAGTGAGGAGAGGAAGGATATGGGGGAGATGAAGGTTGAAAAGTACCAGGCTATTCAGATCTGGTCACCAAATACAGCTAAAGCTATTTAAAACAACGTTTCGATTCTGAATCGAGGGCGATACTTGAAGTATCTACCAGTCTGGAACGGGCCGCAAATATACTTTTTATTATTTTATACGAATTGAATGCGTTATGACTCAAATCAATTGAATAAAAGTTATTGCGCACACTGGGTTTGAACCGGAAACCTTTGAATTCGTAGTCGAGCGTCTTACCACTCGACCATGGAGGCCGTCACACTGTTTTTGCGTGATTGACTTTTCAATTTTTTACCATACGCGCTACATTACGATCGGCGTTAAGGTTCAGCACTCAAGAATGACTCTGAACGTTACTTTCTAGCATTCTAGTACAAGCAATACTACAAATGATTTATCTGTAAATTTTCTATGGGTAGTTACAAAAATGTCTAAGGTTTCTAGTGAATACATTTTTTTTCTTGTAATCCATTAAATTCTGTGAAAAAAATACCAAAATGTCAGTAAAAGGTTCAGTTTGAAAACGAGCAAAGGAATTTTTGTAACGTTTTACCTAAAATTCTAGTATGCGTTTCAAAAGAATTTTAAAAGAATACTGTTTAAGAATTATATTCACTGGAAACCTTAGACATTTTTCTAACTAACCGTAGAGAATTAACAGACGATCATTTAAATTAATGCTAGGCTAGAAAGCCAATAAGTATGTATCTTAAACATGGTTACTTTATATGCATTATAAAGGTCGAAGATGAAAAAACCTCCTTTCCATTGGTACAATAACTTCGCGATCCTGTAGCTCTGAAGACAGTTTTTGAGAAAATGGCTATATAGCCTTTTCACACTATACATTTCATCTGGCAGAAGAAGAGGATTTCAACTGAAAAGAGTGTGTTTCTTTTTTTTCTGCCAGTCTCCCCTCGTATCGGAGGTTGGTTATCATCGGGGTAATCTTCAATGGAACTACGCTCGCGCCAAAGTCTAAGTTTCGCAGTCATAAAGCATTCCTCCATTACTACGTTTTTCATCTATTTCCATCTTTTCTGCTAGGTAATCTTATATTTCTCAATCTTCAAAATCGTCGCTGGAAAGTCGAAAGGGCTTAAGCGACATTTTGGTCAAAAATGAGTTAAATATGCAGTTTTAATCAGTATTTTTTTTCTGAATCAAATGCTTTGGCTGTCGTTTGATTCTGAAGAGTTTCGTGACCCTTCAGCCATCTAAAATATATTTACCATTTAGGATAAGGCTTGACTCAAGCGACACAAGTTCGGGACTTTTTTTTGTTTTTTACGCTTCAACAACGAACAGTCCTAATTCTTAAAATTTTAAATATTTAAATAATATTAATGACCTAAAACACAAATATGAAGCCGAAAAAAGCCAGATACTAAAAAGAACAATGGTCATGACTGAGACTCGAATTCTTAACCTCTACTCTATCCGGGAGTAATACTCTGCCAATTAAGCCATCAAGACCTCATTAGAAAGCGGCATTTTTAAACGATCTCATACTTATATTGAAAATGATTTAATATTAGAATTTCTTCCGATTTTAGGCTGCCATCTTTGGATGATATTCAAAGTTCTACCCGAACACATATTGAATATCTAGATGGCGTCTTGGATAAATATTCATTTTTTTTAATACGGAAGAACTCTCGACTTCTTATCAAGTCTAGAATAAATATTAAAAATTTGTTTATCTTTTAATCTAGTTTAACTATAAAGCAGAATGTCTTTTTGAATGTCCCTCTAAGAGCTCTGAAACGGTGAAGTTTGCATCTAGGACCATCCTTCACAGTTAGAGTTAGGCGAGGTTAGTCAATACTCAGTAAACAATCCATCCATAACCCACCTAAGTATTGCAGGAGTTAAGTTACCACCCTGTTTAGTATTCTGTCCACGGAGTGTTGATGGACATGCAACTTGTATCACATGCAGGTCGATGTACGTATTCTCAACGACCTTACAAGGAATTTAAAGGAGGCGACTCACAATTGCATCAATAGCCGTTACCATATTGTTGTTGCCTCAGACAATGGCCATTTGTCTTGTGGCGAATAAAATAATATGTTTATTTGCTATTAACATATAGTAACGGGAATTCGGAATAAATGAACATTAAATGGATGCATCGGCGCTGGTATTCTTCAGGGCGAGAGCGAGTCATCTTCGGCTTATTTATTTATATATATAAACTAACGGACTATTGTCCAATTACAAAACAAATACATAACAAGAAATGGGAAAAAAGAGCAACAGAGAAATAACAGCACATATATCATATTCTAATTAAGCAATGACAAAAATAGGATAAAACTTACAAAAGAAAGAACATTCGAATCAAAACCAAAGCATTATCAAACAGTTTGAACGGCAAAACTTTTGACTAAAAATCGTTTTTAAAATTTAAAATAATAATAATTATTGTTTAATAAATAAAAAAAATCTATAAATTAAAATGGAGTTCTACAAAATAAACTTTAGAACAATAGTTAAAGCCATTTCAATTCTGAATGATGAACTTCCACCAGACGATACTGATAAAATCTTTCGCTCTGATTGCCAGGAAATTCAAAATATCGTCGCAGGAAAGGCAAAAGGGCTGAAGCGCCATTAGGAAGTTTACTTCAGGGCACTTTAAAGTTTTTTGTTTTGTTTTACAATAAAATTCATAAGTCTTCAGTCCCTGGTTGGATTTTCAAAAAAAAAAAAAAAATTTAGGTGACTCAATAAACTGTGTTACCTCAAACAACAAAAAGGTTAAAATCGTCACGAAATTGTGTCGCTTTAGTTAAGCCTTCTTCCAAATGTTAAATATCTTTTAGATGGCTGAAGGGCCACAAAAGTCTTCAGAATCAAACGAGAGTCAGAGCATTCGATGCAGAGCACAAAGCTGATCTAAACTGCATATTATTTAACTCGTGTTTGACCTAAGTGTCAGTTAAAACTCTTTTCTCTTTCTAGCAACGATATGACATATTGTGTATAAAAATTGACCTGAAAACCCTTTCCGATACAACGCAGTCCAAATCAATCCATGTTGTGACGGTCAGTAGCATGCGTCAAATTTCTGGCCGTTGGCACGCGATTTTCTCTTTCTCCCAAGATACCAGGGGTCTGACCAACGTTGACCGCTCATTCTTTTATTTTATAAACATTGGCACGCGCCAATCGATCTATTTCCTCGTCCGACCAGACGTTAAGTCTGGCAGCCCACCTCAGCAGTGACACACCGGGTCCACAACACATTCGGCAAGCCTGCACTTTTCACGGATCGGCCAAATAATAAAATACTGAAAAAAACAGGCGATCACAGACCAGGCCATGCCAAAACGATTTTGCTGGAGTATTTGGCTTGGAGTCAGCAATCGGTGATGAATGGTCCTCGGTACGTCTGCAGCATCCATTCAGATTCTACGCACTCGTCTCACCACTACCACCTTCCCCTTTCTCGTGACAGTTGGCAGGCTTGTCAGATGGCGGGCTTGCCAAGTTAAAAAAATAGCGCATCGGGTAAAATGTGATGCGAAATAATAACACCGATGTTTTATGGGGTGATGGACGTAAAGCGGGGCGTTAATGTCGGCGAAATTGTTCCGAGATGCGGCTGATATTTTAATCGATGGGATTCTGCCAATTTTATAACTTCTATTGAACGGAATGCGGAGATGTGTAAACTGCGCTGTTTTGTCATAATTCAACTTTATTTTTATGCGATCGTCAAAGTGTCTCAATTTACCGGGGTTTGCGTGTTTACTTGTGAACGTTATTTCGTTAATATCTGTGGCTTATAAGTTATGGAGGAAAGGAAATAAATTCTGAAGATGAAATTCCAACAGTTAAAAAAATAATTGTGCTTTGGTATGGACGCAGTCAGAACTTTACAATTTTTTTTTAAATTATCGGCTTGGACCTTGAAGTAAGAATATATATGGAGAGAGAGCTAAATATTTTTACCCAACCTATACAAATTTAATAACTTTCTCCGAGTTTTTACGTCGTAAACCGTGTGAGAGAAAGAGACAAGACAAGTTGTCACATAATATCGCACCACTTTTAGGTATGAAAGTATGTTTTCAGTCTCCCGCGTCTCCGGTGACTCCGCCCACTACAATAGTTGATAACACTACTGTGAAAAAGTGGTTATACAAATGAACGCAACATTATGTCCAGATTTGCTATGCATAAATGTAAAAATGTACATGGCTAGGGTTGTCGGCGAAAACCCTAGCCACGCCCGAGTCAGGATAAAATCAACGATCCTGACTACACTGTTTCGAAAAACTCCCTTCTTGGTATATTATTGCTCTGATATGAAAAAACATTAAGAAATGATCTGTTTTTTAAATCATTTTTAAGTAACGTGGACCTTGCTCATTCAATGCCAAGTTTTAAAAGAATTTCAAATATTTTTTTTTGTAGTGTATTAGTAATATTATCAACAAATATTGCACTTTATAAAAAAAATACCACTAAAAGATGCTGCCAAGTATTTGAACGGCTTGTTTACACTTAACATCATCTTATATGTTTAAGCCATCTCCTTGGAGCTTAAATAATTATTTATTATAAACATTCTCTACAAAAGCATTTATGAAGTTTCCTCACAAACGAGATGATTTCGTTTATTAGAAAACTAAGTAGGCATCTGTTACAATACAACAATGTAAAGTTTTCGTCAACTTATATATTTATTTTGATTTTTTCAAGAAGCATGTACTTTTTGTTTTATTTTTTAATCTGTCATGTACTATCATATAAAACTTTACCTTTCAACATCAATACATTGTACAAATTTGTTGTAAAAGCCCACTAGGGCGTTAATAATAATAATAAATAAATAAATAAACTTTATAACGAATTCATGACATTACCTCTTGAAATAACAATATATGAAGGGATGGCTAATTATTTTTACCCGACCTACACAAACTTGCGAAAAAACACTTTCTCCGGGTTTTTACATCGTACACCATAAAAGAGAAAGAGACAACAAATTTAATTCCCCGCTTTTACGTAGTGACGCAATGATCTTAAGCTACTGGGCCACCGCGGGACTCCGCCCACATTTTTTATTATGGCACTAAACTTGACACAACTAAACAGTTTATTTGCTTATATGCTATATTTTTATTGATAAAAATACTGTGAAAAAGTGGCTATACGAATAAACAAAAACATTATGTCGACATGTGCTGTGAATGGATATACAAATACCGTAGCCCCAGTCTTAGCCACGCCCTTTTCCAACCGAGTCAGTTATTTCAAGGTAAAAGCTAGTAAAAACTGACTACAGATCGATCTACAGCTATACCTCTTGTATATTATTGCTCTAAGAATTACCTACATAAGATGAAATTAATATTTCTGGTCATATTTTCTATTAAAGGTTGGCTATTTTCAAGGAAATCTTCACCTTGTGGCCTGAAACAACTCAGTGGAATGACACTTGTACCAGTCACGTAGGTTTAGAAGCGCGTTTTCCTCTGCTACATCTTCCATTAATCTATCCCTGAATTATCAGTTTAGTTAATGATTTAATTAGAGATGGTCGATATTCCTGTCCCGGTTAAAAGGAACCGGTTCCAAGCCGGTCAATTGAATCGTCGATATTATTTCTCTGAGAACCGGTTCCTTTTTTTGGGCAAATAAAAATCGATATCATTTGCCCGAGGAACCGGTTCATTCACAAAGGGTTTTTGGAATGGTCACCAATTTTTTTGTTGAGGTTTTTTTTTTTTTTTGGGGACGGTTTTTTGCTTAGTACTCTTCGATTTGAAATCTCTGCCGACTTGTGCTTTTTTTTCGGAGAGAATTTTTTGGTGATTTTCTGGTACCTTTTTGGAGAAGAACTTTGGTCGATTTGCTAGTACTTTTCGATTTGAATATAAAAATATCATTCGTGGAACTTTTCTGGCACCAGGAACAAAAAGAACTGAATAAATAACCGGTTCCTCGGCGGTCACCGATAACTGGAACCGGAAGTACATCCAATTCTGAAATCGACCATCTCTAGATTTAATAATACCAATTTTTTAACATTATTCCACTAATATTTATTTGACACCTGACCGGTTTCACCTTATGACGGGCATCTTGAGACTGGTAGAATTTTAATAATATTAAATCATTAAAATGGTGTTCCACCACGAATTAACAGTTTCAAAATTAGAAATAACATCAGATAAGTAATTTTGTATTTTTCGCTCCTCACGTTGTGAAAAAGTTTAAAAAAAATCTAATAAGCCTTAATCTAATAGCAAATTTTGCTATTCTTTGAAGTGGTTTTAATAAATGGTTAAAATGTCAGTCGTAAACACACTCGCTATAAAAGCATCCACGTGCTAGCTACAAACGAAAGTGCCGCCATCTATTATATGCAAAGACAATGATACATTTTTTAAGACAAAATATATATTTTTTAATTGCAAGTCTGAATTATTGGTTACCCCATCTGTCTAGGGTATGTTGAGTATGCGCCTATGTTTAACATTTCAAAAGCGTCAATGCTTGGTTTAGTGCTCATGTTGCCATGGCGAACAGAAGACAAACATATAAACAAACCATTCTGACTAAAAATAAATAAATAATCTTCTAACTGACTAACTAACCATCACGCCGTTTCCCCGCAGGGGTAGGCAGAGAGGACGGCCCGCCATTCAACTCTGTCTTGGCACACGCTCCTTGCTTCATTCACATTCATACATCGTCTCATACATACTCTTCTGTTATTCTGTCTCTTCGCATGGCCCGATACAAGAATTTGATTCACTTGATTGTGCCATGTCTTCTTCGGACGTCTACTTCTTCTTCCATTCACTTTCGCATCATATATTCTTTTTAAACTCTTTTTTCGTTTATTCGCTCTACATGCCCAAACCATCTAAGAGTCTATTTTCTTGATCCTATTCATTACGCTCACATCAGCCTTGCATTCTTTCCGGATATCCACATTTTTAATACGGTCATACTTGGTTTTACCGCACATTCGTCTCGAGGATCTCATTTCCACAGCATTCAGTCTACTCGCATCCTTCCTCTGCCAGTTCCACGCCTCACTGCCTTACATCAGAGATGGTATAAGCACTGCATTGTGGACTGCTAGCTTCGCTTCTTTGGACAATTTCTTATTTGCGCCAACAGCGTCATCATTTATTCTTTTCAAACGCTTTTTCTTCGTTTGTTCGCTCTACATGCCCAAACCATCTAGAAGTTCCTTTTATTGGTCCTATGCGTTGTTTGAGATAAAATTTCATGATGGGTAATCAAAATAAAATACTGCAAAAAAGAATAAAAATCATTTGATCTTCAAACAAAACAACAGGCGTTGAAACGCAATCAGTAATTCAAAACAACGGCGTTGATTCATGAAGCCAGTTAATTTATAAAAAAAAACTGGATACAGTTTGATTGAGGCATCAATGAATGCGTGAATATTTTTTTGGCTCCGTTTCTCAAATCTCGATACATTCCTCTAAACACGTGGAAGACGCTTCGATGGCAAAATTCCACCGAAAATCAACACCGCCTTTGAAAACACGATGCGTTGTATTGGCAGCCAACGTTATTAGCATTGTTCCCCGGAATTGTTGTCCTTGATTTTGAAAAACTTTGACTGGTTGCGAAACTAGTTTAATCGCAGTTCTACGATGTCTTTCTCAAAAAAAGTAATTAACCAACACGAAATTTCTTCGAAGTGGTTGGCAGATATCTCAGACTAATAATATGCAGGAGGGATAGCTTTGCGAAACAGTGTAGTCAAGGTTGTTGATTTTTTTCTCGGACGTGGCTAGGGTTTTCATGGACACACATTTTGACATCCATTTATAGAACATTTTGACATAATGCAGCGTTTATTTGTAAAGCCACTTTTTTACAGTATTGTTATCAACAAAAATTTAGGATATAACCTCAAAAACCGGTCAGTCATGTCGCGTAACAAAACGTAGTGGACGGAGTCGCCGGAGACCCGGAAAACGGAGAATATCCTTACATACCTAAAAGTGGTACGATATTATGTGAAAACTTGTCTTGTGTCTCTTTCTCTCTCACGGGTTACGACGTAAAAACACCCAGAGAAAGTGATTAATAGTAAATTTGTATAGGTTGGGTAAAAATATTTAGCTCTCTCTCTCTATATACATTCTTACTCCAAGGCAGATATACAAATATCAAAACGTCTGGGCGGAGTCGCCGAGTAGGCGAGCGACTGAGAACATTATTACATACCTAAAAGTGGTGTGATATTGCGAAATTTTTGTTGTCTCTTTCTCTCTCATGGTGTACAACGTAAAACCCCAAAACCGTCAGGCAAATATTATCAATACTGACTACAGATAGTACAGATGCGCTCCCTCCTGTGTATTATTTATTTCTCTAATGTTGAAACCATCCAAGCGTTTCTTTTTTTCCTGTTGTTCATAACACTTACACCGTAAATAATTAATTCGTAATTTGGTAATACATGGCAAACCAAAGTATACTTTTGTCCCATATCTGCTATTTACATGTGCCATATATCTGGATCGGTAGGTATGTTACAAGGGGACATAATGGAGTGCGAACTCCGTCTTTTTTGTCACCCTTTCGTCAATGTTGCTGTCATAGTGCAGCAAATATATACTAAGTCACTTTTATTCGTAATTCGACCGGCGGCAGGCAGTTTAATTATTTTAAATTTGCAAAAACAGTTTTACACCAAAACATTGCAAAAAACACAAAAAATGGTAATCAAAATTACACAAAGATTAAGGTAAAAAGAAGTAAAAAAAAAAAAGTTTTCAAGAAAAAGAAAAACTTAATAGCTAGTTCTTGCTTAAACTTGTTGTAGCTCGTGTGAAAAATATCCAGATTTCCTGCGAGGCAGTTAATTAACCTAGTTAGTCTTCCCAGGGGCATCACCATTGGTAAGTTAGTTCTGCACCTGGGAAGAAACAGAAGCCTGTGTTGGCGGCCTCGCGTGAAATTTTCAAGGACATAAAATCCAATTTCCACCAGGATGTCAGGTATTAATAACACACCGTTCAGGAGTTTATGAGTAAAAAGCAGTAACGCTATATCCCTCCTCCAACTAAGGCTGCAGATACCCAGCATTCCCGAGATAAGCGCTGTTGGAAACAGCTATGGGTAAAAACCAAACTTTCTCATGTAGAGGAACCGTAAAAAAATATTTTGAATTTTCTCCATTATTAGTACATGGGTGGTGTCCTCTCGCCCCCATACCTGAGATCCACTCCCACAGTTGATGCTATGAAGCCATTTCTAGCTAATCCAGATCACTATACAAGCATGTGGCCAAAATTCTGCTTAACCAATCTCAATAAGAAACTCGCACGTCTAAGTATGAGTGATTGTTGCTTTCCCCCATTCTCCCAACTTTTGGCCAGCCGGTGGTGTCCGCAGAGGCACGCACCGGCCGCAGACGCGTAAACATTGAGAGGCGCTGCGCAGCCGGCGATCTGCAAAAATTGTCACACATCCAGGAGAAGCGCGGAGAAATTTTGGAGCCAGCTCCGCGCCAGTGCTTTGGCAATGTCACGGGACAAGTTGCCAGGATTATTCTCATCCCAGCGGGGTGAACGGCTGGCGGCTCCCAAGTTCAAGGATACGGACACTTGCCATAATAACCGACGAAAAAACGAACAAGTCGATAGCGAACTATCAACTGCAAAGCTATCAAGGCGGCCTCCGTGTAGAGTTTTGATGGATTGTCGAAATGATTACAGAAGTGTAATGTAATGAATTTTGCCTAGTTAGTATTTATAAGCACTCGGTCAAACTAATGGGACCGATAAGTAGTAGTTTACTTGTATAATTAGCCATCAAACGTCGATTATTAGCGTGAAGTATTTTGATAGATTGTCGATAGCTAACTATTAACTGCAAAAATTTGCCCCCCCCGTGTAGAGTTTTGACGGAATGTCGAAATGATTGCAGAAATTGATTGTAATGCATTTTGCCTAGTTTGCATTTATAAACACTCGGTTAGACTAACATGACCAATAAATATGTTAGTAGTTAACTTGGATAATTAGCCAACAAACGATAGAGAACTATTAACTGCAAAGCTATTAAGGCGGCCTCCGTATAGAGTTTTGATGGATCGTCGAAATGATTACAGAAATGTAATGTAATTAATTTTGCCTAGTTAGTATTTATAAACACTCGGTCAAACAAATGGGACCGATAAGTAGTAGTTTACTTGTATAATTAGCCAACAAATGTCGATTGTGAGCGCGAAGTATTTTGATGGATTGTCGATAGAGAACTATTAACTGCAAAGCTATTAAGGCGGCCTCCGTGTAGAGTTTTGACGGATCTTTGAAATGGTGACAGAAGTGTAATGTAATGAATTTTTCCTAGTTAGCATTTATAAACGCTCGGTTAGACTAACATGACCAATAAATATGTTAGTAGTTAACTTGTATAATTAGCCGACAAACGTCGATGATTAACGCGAAGTATTGTGATGGATTGTCCATAGCGAACTATTAACTGCAAAGCTATTAAGGCAGCATCCGTGAAGTATTTTGATGGATTGTCGAAATGATTGCAGAAGTTTAATGTAATGAATTTTGCGTAGTTAGTATTTATAAACACTTGATCAGACTAATAGGACCGATAAATAATTGTTAACTTGTATAATTGGCCAACAAACGTCGATGGTTGATATGTCACAAAAAAACTGAAAATTAGTTATGTATGCTTCACATTCACACCTTTCTCTTGCCCATCTCTTCTCCCTCCCCAGTACTTGACACCTCAAAAGATTCCCAGCAGCACCGTCGACCAGTTGGCACGTGCATTTTAGAAGAAGTCCGACGAGACTGGAATTTCTCATTCCCACCGAAGAGATGCGCCTTCCCCTCACCACCGTCTTCGGCCTCACAACATACTCTGATTGGGGATGCCATAGTCTTACTGGCTCTAGACGGTTGGGAGCAGTTGGGGCACAGCTAACGTGAAGTATCTTTGATGGATTGTTGACAGTTTTAACGACGTATAATATTCTTAATCGTACCTACTTGTTAAATGTAAACACTCGGTTAGACTCTTGAAGTAACAATATATGGAGAGAGAGCTAATTATTTTTACCCAACCTATACAAATTTAAACCACTTTCTCCGGGTTTTTACGTCGTACGCCATGAGAAAGAAAGAGACAACAAAATCTCCCAAATTATCACACCGCTTTAAAGTAATGTTGGAATGTTCTTCGTGTCCCGCGTCTCCGTCGACTCCTCCCACACGTTTTGATGCGCGAAATAAATAAACATAACTCAACGGCTTATTAGGTTACACGCTATATTTTTGTTTTTAACAATACTGTGAAAAAGTGGTTTTACGAATAATCAAATACATTATGTCGACATGTGCTATGAATAGATATATAAATACCCTAGACCTAGCCCTAGCCACGCCCGGGTCTAGCCGAGTCCGGAATAGCTCATCAAAACTGACTACAGCAGCGCTCTCTCTTGTATATTATTGCTCTAAGGCCTTGATTGTGACGGTACGCATAGATTTTTGACATAAGTTTTTCTACAAACGAAATCATTTGATAAAAATCTGAACTCTAGGAAAACGCGTAAATAACGAAGAAGAATTTCATATTTCTTCTGAGCGAGTGTAAAGGTTTTTTTTCCAATATTAATCTTTTGATAGTCCCCATTCATTGCGATGAAATTCGTGAAAAGTCATGGACATAAAATACAAGACACGTCATATTCAAATAAATCGAACGATAAATGTGGCACGGTCTTGATTTAAGTTTCAAGGCTCATAACGCTTATGAAAAGGATAGCCATACCAAACAGAATATGTGTGTACGGATGAGATAGCTATATGAACGTCCCGCGCTACTGTTATAATCTCTCTTCCCCGACGAACTTACTGAGCGACTAGCCAAGTAGAGTACGACGTACGGAAACGGTTGTCTTCCACACACCTCTGTATATCTGCATTCGCTATCTCACATTATTTCGGTTGAACAGCTCCCGTTTTCCCGTGACAGCTTGTCTGTCGAACGAATGTTTGTGTGATACTAAACGCAGTAAATCTCAAGGTATGTCTCGGACTCGGTTTAGTACATTCACGCGCGTTGTCTAAGTAACGTATCTACATTATTTAATTCATCTAAGGTAAAAGTATTGCACAATATATTATTTAATCGATGATTGAGACTATATCTGGTGTGATATTTTGGGAAATTTTGCTGTCTCTTTCTTTCTCATGGTGTATGACGTAAAAACCCGGAGAAAGTGATTTATGCCAAGTTTGTATAGGTTGGGTAAAAAGAATTAGCTTTCTCTCTATATATTGGTACTCCAAGATCAAGGCCATATAAAATGAAACCATATTATTTATATTACATAGAGTGTATAATTTCGTAGTACATTGTTCCATAAATCCACCATAAATCCGCCAAAATCGCATAAAATTTCTTTATTTAGCCAAAAACGTGATAAACGACATAACTTAAGGAAGATAATAAAATTATATTAGTACTATTTCTATTAATTTTTAAAGAAATACAAATATTCCCAGGTTATAAATAACTTGAGAATATTTGAAAAACTTCTATCATCGCAATAAACGGAATTATTTGCTTGTACAATGATGGAAAACTTAGCTAGCAGAGGAATTGAACTCACGACGCCCGAATGGGAATCCGACGCGTTTGTCCACTCAGCTACTAACCGGTCATAGTATAAAATCTGTAACATTTTTTTTTTAATAAAAAAAGACAATGCATTCCCGGGTTACGAACACGATGTTGCTTGTGCAATGATGGAAGACTAAGCTAACAGAGGAATTGAACTCACGACGCCTGGATAGGGAATCCGACGCGTTTGTTCACACAGATACTAACCGGTCAAAGTATATAATCTGTAACATTTACGTGGGATCCATTTTAAAAAATAATTAAATTCATATTAGCGGCATGTTCCAGAGTGGTAGATACTCTAAGTATCGCCCTGGTGAAAGACCACCATTCAGAATCGAAACGTTGATTGAAATGGCTTTTGGCTGTGTTTGGTGACCAGATCTGACCCATCCCCCTCCTCTACCCACTACCTTCAGCCTCACAACATACCCCAATGGTTGGGAGTAGTTGAGACTCTTGTGCTGTATTCACTATTAAAAATAAAATAAACTGTTTTAAGGTTAACTATAAATCTTGGAACCACAGTTACCTCATTCGGTAATACACACTCTGATCTAGTTTGAAACCAGAAAGTTTGAATGAAATCTGCCAAAAACCGAAGAATTGACCTAACCAACTCTCCATTTGGAGTATATTTGATTGATTTCATAGAATTTACGAATATTTCTATATTACAGACAGTTACAATAAGAAATTGTCTGAAAAAAAATCTCTTAGAATATGTTCAAAATTACATAATTTTCATTAACTAATAATAATTTTTTCAATCCTTTATGGGTCAGGATGATTTTTAATATCCAGGGTATAAATTAATTAATTTAAAAAAAAGTTTTAAGTACAACGCCACTAAGCAATTTAATTCTCTGCCCAGCACCATCAGAAACATACAAACCAAAAGCAATATCATTACTCACCTTAAAAACCAAGTTTAATTTAGCTCTTAATATGTAGATTCTATATCTTCAAATTTGTCATTTACTTATATTATTTATTTTTATTTTTATTATGTTTGTACCATATTTTCGATTTTAACATGTTACTATATAGCTAAAAACCACTTTTGCAAATTGCCATCCCAAAACAGGCTTATGCCTAGTGGGATGGGGAATTTACCAACTAAAAAAAAAATTATGTTTAAGTAAAATAATAAATAACTAACTAACTAACTAACCACCACGCCGTTTCCCCGCAGGGGTGGGCAGAGAGAACGGACCGCCATATAACTCTGTCTTGGCACACACTCCTCGCTTCATTTACATTCATACATCGTCTCATACATACTCTTCTGTTATTCTGACTTTTCACATGACCCGATTCAAGTATTTGATTTACTTGATCGTGCCGTGTCTTTCTCGGGCGTCCTCGACTTCTTCTTCCATTCATTTTCGCATCATATATTCTTTTCATACTCCTTTCTTCGTTCATTCGCTCTACATGCCCAAACCATCTAAGCGTCCCTTTCTTGATCCTATTCATTACGCTAGATAAATTATCATTTCGAATTTGTCAAATTGCTTGTATTTGCAATAAGAACAACACAATACAAGTCAGAATAACAGGAGAGTATGTATGAGACGATGTATGAATGTGAATGAATCAAGGAGTGTGTGCCAAGACAGAGTTGAATGGCGGTCCGTCCTCTCTGCCTACACCCTGCGGGTAAACGGTGTGATGGTTAGTTAGTTAGTCAGTTTTTAATAGAAGTTTACTGAAAATCTAAATCATAATAAATAGCTGTTTGGCTTAACACTAAAGCTAGAGAAGTCTCGCACCTAGAGCGTAATATTTTAATCAAATTCGATTGCATACCTAACGACGTCCTTCGGAACGTCTCCAAACGATCTCCTCTATTTATACGCAGCAGCCGAGAGAACGGGAGATCTATTCCTGGACCAGAATGTCTCGAGCTTGTCTCTTCGTGACAATTTATTTTCATACCTGTTTCGGCATGCTGGATTTTGTTGGATATTTGACGTATAACAATAATTATATTTGGTTCATCTTACAGTCACCCAGGTTGGTTGAAAAATTCTTGGCTATTTGCGTTGACGAGACCCGAAAATTTCACGTTTCTGAAATTTGTTCAGAGATTTTGATGAAATTGGCACAAAAGTTAATTATATTTGCATGAGGTAACTGTTTTCTCTACAAAAAACATCGCGGAACTATTCCAGATGACATTATTGATTGTTTCTGGCGGCGTTGACACAAATAAGTACACTTTATTTATTTATTTAGTGCTATGTATTTTTTTTATCATCTTTAGTATTGGAATTTTTGTTTTGTGCATTTTTGATGAAACTGTTGGCATCAAACATGATTCAGAAATGAAGAGCATTAAGTCTTTTGATCGTTGTTTTTGATTTGTTGATCAGTTGTGCATTTTCTTTGCCTCTCCTTGAGCCAACGTTTCGAACAGAATCCATCATTTGGTATCCACCATCTCAGTTTTCCATACTTCTGCCTAGATTATGGACACTGCAATACTGTTTTAAACGTTAGCTCAAGAACAAGGAGAAGCCTTACTCGTCTCATCACATAAAAGAAAATAATTTAAACATACAGAAAAAATACCGGGTACATTATGTATTTTCTATCAGCAGCTCTCCAAATAAATTCCTACACACTGACAGCAGCGCCTCTAGCGGTAGATGTTCGAAATAATTAATTTTGAAATACTTCTTTTTTTACAAAATTTTTATGGGTTTTGATAATTGTTTGCTATGTTATTAAGAACGTTATTTAATATAATTCCTTAGAAAGAAACTATATATGTTAACAAGTTCGGTGGCCATCTTAGCTGTCAGTGTTTAGGCATTTATACAGGAAGGTATTGATTACTATTCAATTATTTAAAACTCGTCACATATTTGAGACTGTCATAAAAGCGCATCCAGCGGCATTTTTTAATTTATGAAGATTGTCAGTACAAAAAAAGATCGAGACTAAACATTCTCAATTCTCAGCTCGTCAGCGTTTGATCAAATTTTAAGTTGGGTTGTGTGATCAGGCACCGAGCATAATGGTCATGAAAATTTGATTAAACACTGACGGAAAACTGATTTGAGATGACAGCATCAAATCAAACACTGCCTAAATGCATCAATACGAAAGATAAATGTTTTTTTAAACAGTAATAGCAAATTGTCGGTCTTATCAATGAAATAGTAAAGAATTTTTCAACTTTGTAAATAGGTTGCATCTTATATTAGTACAGTAGTTTGGTGTTAGTATCAATGTCTGGGCGGTCCGCAAGGATCCAAGTGTCGGCCTGCCATGCTAACGCCGAGGGTTGTGTTGCAGGATGAATTCCACCCTTTCATCGAGGCCTTGATGCCATTTGTCAAGTCTTTCTCCTACACCTGGTTTAATCTCCAGGCGGCCAAGAGAAAGTACTTCAAGAAGCACGAGAAGCGGATGTCATTGGAAGAGGAGAGACACACCAAGTACGAGCTGCAGGTAAAATACTTTCATTACTAACTTTGCGAATTAAAAAAATAGTAAACTCCAATATTTTTTATTATTGTACAACAGATATCAAATCCAATTACAGTACAATGGAAAACAACAAAAAAAGATTTTCTACAACTAAACATTGAACACAGGTAAATTTTCGGCATATATATTTATACATATAAATACATAATTTATTGAATAAAATTATACCTCTTGTCATGCTATGTTGTGCCAAAACATCTGTCCGACCATAGGATATGGCTAAACATGGAACGATTTTTGCTGCGGCCAATTTTGAGAATATAATTTTAAATTATAATTTAACAATCCAACACGAAAATTCTATCTCTCTTTTAACCAATAATACCATTGCACATGTTGAAATACATGGTTTAACTGTATTTTTAAGGACATTATTTATTTTAAATTGTAAAGAAAAAACATTTGTTAGAATCTACCGTCTTGAAATCGATCGATAATGCAATAGGGCATTAGGTACAGTCACATGTAAACATGAACGATATATAAGCAATTACGTTACATATATATAGACATGTTAAAGCCTTAAAATATTAACACAAAATGTGGCAAGCAAAACACACACGTTACCGGTAAATTCATCATTCAATTATCGGTCATGTACCATATGACAAAGATAGACATTCATAGAATATATGTGTATGAACGAAACAGATCCGAAGTTCAGACCGCGTTCCATACTCGCTTGAAACGACCTCGAGCGACGCGTGACCGTTTAGTATTAAATCGGCGTAAACACCGATCACACCAACTAGCGTGATTATGGCTTGCCACTTTGAGAGCGCCAACGTCATTGGCTGCGGCAGTATTTCTCAGGCACGAATAAGCAGTAGTAGCATGCCAAGAGGTGTGGACAGTCGATCAAGTGGTTTAATGCAAAAATAAATATCTTGGTTACATCACGAGGGGAAACAAATTAAGGATCGTCCAATCAATAATCCTGTCAAAGACTGATGGAAAGCATGCTAGAGGAAGACAACTTACAATTACGAATACAGGATATTCCGGGGACCTCTGACAGAAGAAGGAGTCAGAAGAAACATGTTATAATTTTATATAGCCAGTATATCTACACTAGCGTTGGGAAAAACTTCAATGTTTTTTTAATGCTTTACGTATTGCTAGTTCTTTAAAATGAAACCTTCGCAGTGAACAATTCAATTAAAGTCGAACTCGCAAAAAAGAAATTTGAATTTATATTGGTTATTTGTTCAGTTCTTTTTGGAACTGGTTCCTTGCCGAAAAACACATACTAGTCAGTAGAGATTTCAAATTGAAAAGAACTGAAACCGGTTCCTCGCCAAAATAAAAATCACGTTCCTTTAGATCGAAGTACTTTGAAGTCGGACTTCAATTGAAGTACTTGTAATGAAGTACTTATTTATAGGCTTTAAAGTTCACCTTCACAACTGAACTGCTGCAAATTGATGTAGTTCTTTGTAATCTAACTTCCATTGAAGTATTTGTTCAATGAACGAACGCTAAAATGAACTACCAACTTCAATTGAAGTATTTGTTCAATGAAATGAAGTTAATGAAATTAATGAACGCTAAAATGAACTACCAACTTCAATTGAAGTATTTGTTCAATGAAATGAAGTTAATGAAATTAATGAACGCTAAAATGAACTACCAACTTCAATTGAAGTATTTGTTCAATGAAATGAAGTTAATGAAATTAATGAACGCTAAAATGAACTACCAACTTCAATTGAAGTATTTGTTCAATGAACAATGAATGAGGTGGGAACTGTTGCCAAAAGAAGTAGTTCTTTGAAGTAGTTCTTTGAAGTAGTTCTTTCAAAGCGGTCAAAACGTTAATCTATACCAACCCGTCAAAGAGGATGGCTACTTATAGGGTGGTCTATGATATTTGAGCTACTGTAATGGCCTGAAACGGTCGCTCATAATGAATAATGATGCTAGTATACAGTCATATAGCTTCACGACTGAGTGGCAATGCGTTAGCTTTGAAGCCTAGGATCGTTCGTCCAAAAGCTCGTAGTGAAAATAAAATTTCTAAGATTTAATAAAGTTGCAGGGGTTCAAAATCTTAATATTTTTTACACAATTTTTTACACTCGTCAATTAAAGGATTATCTCATAACATGTGTACAAGAGTGAACCTCTCTTATATCTTGTCTTTTTTTTCACTGTTAACATTATTATATCATGTATTCGGATATATTATATAATATCTTGTCTCTATGTGTGGGGTGTAAATAGATGTTTAGTTTCTTTTTTTACACTATGCATGTATCTACAATATTTTTATATCATTTATCTCTTAATGTATTTGGTGAACAACTGTTTTTTTTTAGATCTCTGTTAAATAATCAAATTCTTTACCGTAATAAAAAGACAACAGAATTGGATAACCTAGCATTAGATATCAAAAAAATCTATAAATAATAATTTTCATACGAAAAATAATAAAATAAAATGTACACATAGTCCAATTCTTGAAATGTTTCCAGTAAACCTCTCTGTTTATCCTGTAAATCCCTTACACACCTTTCACAACACCACAACATTCCCCTTAGTTAACCTACCACCCAAAGACCTAAATATGTCTGTCAGTATATGTATTTTATTTGATGTTAGTTTTAATCTCAGAGCAAGAATATGTATGGAGAAAGAGCTAAATATTTTTACCCAACCTATACAAATTTACGATAAATCACTTTTTTCAGGTTTTTAAGTCGTAAACCGTAAGAAAGAAAGAGACAAAACAAGTTGTCACATAATATCGCACCACTTTTTGGTACGTAAGCATGTTTACCGTCTCCCGCGTCTCCGGCGACTCTGCCCACTACGTTTTGTTATGCGACATAACTCAACGGTTTTTGAGGTTGTATCCTATATTTTTGTTGAAAACAATACAGTGAAAAAGTGGTTATACAAATAAACGCTACGTTATGTCGATATGTGCTATGAATGAATATATAAATACCCTAGCCCTAGCCCTAGCCACGTCCGAGTCAGGAAAAAAATCAACATTCATGACTACACAAGCTATCTCTCCAGGTATATTATTGCTCTGAGGTTTTAATATTATCCAGTAGATGAAGGGGTGCTTCCAAAAGCTGCCAACAATTATATTAAAATAAAGTGATTAACAAAGTAGCCTGTTTGTACTATGTTAAAATTTCTTTACGTGATTCGTATTTTTTTATAAATAACCTGGTGCCTTGATGACCTCCGTGACAGAGTGGTAAGATCTTTTGCTCTGCACCCACGTGCTTGGGGTTCAATGTCCGACGGGGAAAAATAAAGCATTAACTTTGTTACGCGGAATTTCTCTCACGCGTCAAAACGAAAGTAAATTTGCACGGTTTTTCAGTTTAAAAGATATTTTGTGCCTTTATCTTTCTGGGGACAACCCAAATATTGAATTAAAATATTTGAATTAGTTGTCCCTAATCCGGGAATACCATAGTCCTTCCCAACTCTTTGTTGTGTCTCAAAGTTAAAAGTAATTAATGAAAATGAAATAATAACTTTGTATAAGACTACAGATTTTTAGAGATGGTCGATATTCCTGTCCCGGTAAAAAGGAACCGGTTCCAAGCCGGTCACTGGAACCATCGATATTATCTCTCCGAGGAACCGGTTCCTTTTTTTGGAAAATAAAAATCGATATCATTTGGCCGAGGGATCGATTTTTTTGTAGTTGATTTGCTAGTACTTTTTGATTTCAAATATCTACCGACTAGTACTTTTTTTTCGGGAGGAACTTTTGTCGATTTGCTAGTACTTTTCGATTTGAATATAAAAATCTCCTTCGTGGAACTTTTCTGGCACCAGGAACCGGTTCCAAAAATAACTGGATAAATAACCGGTTCCTCGCCGGTCACCGGTAACTAAAACCGCGGGTACACTCGATTCTGATATCAAACATCTCTACAGATTTTATTTAATTTTTTTATGACCGACTGATAGCCTAAGCATCATCAGGGTACAAAATTAAACTAAACATAAAAATACAAAGTGTGAGGTTATGTATACTCATACGTACAGAGGGAGAACACAATAAAAAATAAAATAACAAAACCATGAGAAAAAAATAAAATACCATTTAAATTACAACAAAGGAACAGAGAGAAAGAGACAGATAATATGAAATGAAAGAGGCAAAACGTCAACTGAGAACGTGATAAAAGAATAATGAGTTTTTTTTTAGTTTACGGGAAATATACCTAGTTTTGGACTACTGAAATAATATTCGCGGTCTTATACAAAGCTATTTTTTCATTTCATTAGATATTTTACCCAACCACCAATGTAAATATACCTTCTATAAAATGCATTAAGCAAACAGAGACGGGAAAATCAAAGAGTAGATTCAAAAATAGCCAACGGTCAAAAATAAAGCTGACAACAATCGATTAATACGATTTTATACCTGTTATTCAATATTCTTTTTTTCAACAATATTTTTTACACTGCTCATGAGTATATTGTTTTAAACAAAAGGTTAATTTTTGTGTAAAAGCCTTTAACGGGCGAAAAATTAATAAATATTTTAAAATTTAAAAAAAAGTCCAGTATAACAAAAATATCCGAAAATATTTTTGAATGTTATTGTAAAGCCGCCTCTGTCAGAAATAAGAAAAACCACAGATGTTCACTATGAGATAGACTCTTGGAGTAATAATTTATGAAGAGAGAGCTAATTCTTTTTGCCCAACCAATACAAATTTGGGATAAATCACTTTCTACGGGTTTTTACGTCGTACACCATGAGAAAGAAAGAGACAGAAAAATTTCCCAAATTATCACACCGCTTTAAAGTATTATGAGGATGTTCTCCGTGTCCCGCGTCTCCGTAGACTTCGCCTACACGTTTTGATATGCGACATAAATTGACATAACTCAACGGTTTTTGAAGTTATATGCTATATTTTTGTTTATATCAATACTGTACGAATAAACAAATATATTGTGTCGAGATGTGCTATGAATGGATGTATAAAACCCTAGACCTAGTCCTAGCCACGCCCAGGTCTAGCCGAGTCCGGGAAAACTGATCAAAACTGACTACAGCAGCGCTCTCTCTTGTATATTATTGCTCTGAGGATAGACTCAATAAGCGTCCATTTTGGGCATAAATAGTATACTCGTATGTACCATAGATGTACTGAAAATTTTACCAGTCGGTCATAAAAATTAAATAAAATCTGTGGTCTTATACAAAGTTATTATTTCATTTTCGTTAAATGTATCAAACCACAAAGTGATATTAGAATTCTCGCTTATGTAATATTGTTATTTATTTATAAATAAACGGACTAAAGTCCAATTGCAAGAAAAAGACATAAAACATGGAAAAAAGCGCAACAGAAAAATAATAGCATATGCATGATAATAAATGAAGCGATGACAAAAATAGGACAAAATAAACATAAGAGAGAACATTCAAGCCATGGTCTAGTCAAACTTTTGGTAGAGTCGTAAAGAATGACAAACATCATTTAGACTGCTACCAAACATTTCAAAACCACAGCTTGAGTTAATAAGTCTTGACATTCTGGACATTGGGGACTTACACCCATAATTGACCGGTCGGTAGCTGAGTGGAGAACGCGTCCAGTTCCCACCCGGGCGTCGTGCGTTCAATCGTCCTCCATCATTGCACAAGCAACATCTTCCGCTTTTTATGATGGCGGTAGGAGTTTTTCAAATATTGTCAGGTTATTCGTAACCCGGGAATGTTTGTCTTACTTTAAAAAAAATAAAATTATAATAATAATAAATTAAGCGATGACAAAAATAGGAAAAAAAAAACACAAGAGAGAACATTAAAGCCATGGTCTGGTCAAAGTTTTGGTAGAGTCGTAAAAAATGACAAAAATCATTTAGACTGCTACCAAAAATTTTAAGACCATGTCTTGAGTTAACAAGTCTTGACATTCTTTACATTGGAGAATTATAACCATAATTAGTGTTGGGATGATTGAGGAACAGTAATCGATGGTATTGTGTCAATTTCCAGAACGAAAAAGCAGAGGTGAAGCAGAAATGGGCCTCTCGTCTGCTGGGCAAACTCAGGAAGGACATAACGCAGGACTGTCGCGAGGATTTTGTGCTGAGCATCACGGGCAAGAGGCCGGCCGTGTGCGTGCTGTCCAACCCCGACCAGAAGGGCAAGATGCGGAGGATAGACTGCCTCAGGCAGGCTGATAAGGTACAGCAAAAAGTTTGTACTTAATGAAAAAAAAATTAAATTGTACAAAATCCATTCGGACATATCGTCGTCGGAAAGGCAAAAGGGCTAAAGGCTGATACACACCAACGTCCGGATCCGCTTAGTGACGATATTGTTCCGCATGAGAGCTTATTGATATGGGATGAATATCAATCAAGGAGTATGTGCCAAGACAAAGTTGTGTGGCAGTATATCCTTCTGCCCACCCTTGTGATATTTAACTGCTTAGTAAGTTAAATAATTATTTTGAATTGTAAAAATACTTACATCGCAGATTCTTTTTTTTAAACCACCTTTTTATCACTAAATAATATTTTTAATAATTAATGATAGTTAATATTTTTAATAATTAATGATAAATATCAATCATTAATTATTAATTAATAATAATTAATTAATAATAATTAATTAATAATTAATGATTGATAAAAATATTTATTTAGTGATAAAAAAATGGTTTTCAATAAAAAAAAATCTGCGATGTAAGTATTTTTACAGATCAAAATAATTATTTAACTAACAAAGTAGTTAAATATCATAAGGGTGGGCAGAAGGATATACTGCCACACAACTTTGTCTTGGCACATACTCCTTGATTGATATTCATACCATATCAATAAGCTCTCATGCGGAACAATATCGTCACTAAGCGGATCCGGACGTTGGTGTGAATCTACCATAAAGCGCCATTTTGGGAAGTTTACACCAGAGAACATACAAGTAGTTTTATTTTTTCACAAAAAAAATCATATGTCTTCAGTCCCTGGTTGGATTTTGAAAAAAAAGTTAATTTAGGTGACTCAATGCTCTCACTGAGTTACCTAAAACAACAAAAAGCTAAAAAAAAACAAACTTGTGTCGCTTTAGTCAAGCCTTCTCCCAAATTTAAAATATATTTTAGATGGCTGAAGGGCCACAAAAGTCTTCAGAATCAAAAGAGAGTCAGAGCATTCGATGTAGAACACAAAACTGATCAAAACTGCATATTATTCAACTCATTTTTGACTAAAGTGTCGCTTAAACTCTTTTCTCTTTCCATTGACAATTTGACAATATTGTTAAGATGAGTACATGGTTGATTTTGAAAAAATGTTAACTTAGGTAACTCAATGCCAAGTCCAAAAATTGTGTCGCTTGAGTCAAGCCTTCTCCTAAATGGTAAACGTATTTTATATGGCTGAAGGGCCACGAAAGTCTTCAGAATCAAACGACTCAGAGCATTGGATACAAAAAAAAAACTGATAAACTGCATATTTAACTATTTTTTTACGAAAGTGTCGCTTAAGCCCTTTTGCCTTTCCAGCGACAATATTATTATGTCAAAGTGAGTACTGTTCGAATTTAAATATACAACCAAGTTTTACTCAACACTTAGTGAGGGTTGTTAATTAATCTGCGTTACCCTTGATGTCGTAAAAATATATTTCAAAGTGAATACCGCACAAGACTCCTAACTGCTTCCAACCGTCTGAAGCCAGTGAGACTATGGCATCCCCGATTGGGGTATGTTGTGAGGCTGAAAGTAGTGGGGAGGGGAATAATATGGGAAGATGAAGGTTTGGGAAGAACCTGGCTATTCAAATCTTGTTACTAAACGCGGCTTAAGCCATTTGAAACAACGTTTCAATTCTAAATGGTGGTCATTCATCAGGACGATAATAAAAGTATCTACCACTTTGGAACGTCCCGAAAATATACTATATATAATTTTATTTAAGTTAAATGTGTGATGACACATATTAATTGAATTAAAATTATTTGCCCACGCCGGGTTTGAATTCACCATGAAAAATAATGTGTTTACACTTGCCAAGAATACTATTTGTCACTTCTTACTTGTACGAAAAAGGGTCTCGTCTATGATGATATCTCGACTAGATCTGATTACCCAGGTAATTCCTAACCTTCATCTTCCCTATCACCGCCTCCTCGCCACTTAATTCAGCCTTACAACATACTCTCATTAGTGATGTTATGGCATCACTGGCTCCAGACGGTTCGGAGCAATTGGGACTTTTGTGCGGTATTCAAAGTTTGACGTTAAAATATGTACAGAAGGGGTCGTGAGGTTTTTTACCCTTTTTTTGGCTTTCAAGGGGGTCCTGACACTAAAAAGGTGGAGAAATAAGCTCTGAGCTTAAGTCTCGGTCGCAATTTAATCTTTTCATTTTCTGTGTCTGTGATTTAGGGTTTTGAATAAAACAAATATTGACACAAATATTTTTAAATAAGTACTTTGCAACTCCAGGTTTGGCGACTGGACCTCGTCATGGTGATACTGTTCAAAGCCATCCCCCTGGAGAGTACTGACGGCGAGCGGCTGGAGAAGAACCCCGAGTGCACGCAGCCAGGCCTGTGCGTCAACCCCTACCACATCAACGTGTCCGTCCGCGAGCTGGACCTCTACCTGGCCAACTTCATCAACAGCTATGGTGAAGACTATCGCATACCCATCGGTCGATCCCTTTGATATTTTGCCCTAGAGCACGAGTAGCTATCTAGACCCCGAAAAGACCCCATCTCTTTTGTTGACACTTCTACGAGATGACAACCTACAAAAGGAGTATTTGATCTGTTTGAGTTCCCTTCACAAAATATCACAAGCATAGTCAATAACACGCATTCTTGATAAAACTCAAATCTTTCGGAGCCATACGAATTTTTAATGTCTTACCACTTGTAAAAAATAACCACATACACCTTTTACCCGTTTTATTACCTACAACAAGAATCTCTATCTTGCTCTGGTTGAATTCAAATAGCAAAAAACCACTACAATCCTATAACGCAATCAGTGCAAGGACTTTGAAGGATACTGAATTGGCTGTAATAAAAAAGTCATTTTAAATATTTAAATAATATTAATAATCAATAATAATAATAAGGACCTTAACATTGGTCTACCTGTTTGTTCAGGGTGTTTTAAGGATGTGTCTATATTGACCTATCCACATTTCAAAGGTTTCTTCTTCTATGTCAATGTTTGGTTTGGTGTTCAGGTTTCTATGTCATATTCAAGATTAAAAACAACACAACAACGAGCATTCCTAAGTCTTAAAATTTTAAATAACATTAATAATCTAAAATACAAATATGAAACAGAAAACAGAAAAAAGGCCAGAAACTAAAAAGAACAATGGTCATGACTGAAACTCGAACTCGAAACCTCTACTCTATCCGGGAGTAACACTTTGCCAATGAAGCCATCAAGACCTCATTAGAAAGCGACATTTTTAAATGATCTCCTACTTCAAAGGATGGCAGCCTAAAATCGGAAGAAATTCAAATATCAATAATTTTTAACAGAAATATGAGATCGTTTAAAAATGCCATTTTATAATGAGGTATTGATGGCTTAATTTGTAGAGTGTTACTCCCGGATAGAGTAGAGGTTCCGAGTTCGAGTCTCGGTCATGACCATTGTTCTTTTTAGTTTCTGGCCTTTTTTCTGTTTCATGTTTATGTTTTTGATTATTAATATTATTTTAATATTTTATAATAAACAAGCATTAATGCTTTATTCCAGTTTTTAAAGTCATTTTGTTACTTACCCAAGCAAGCTAAACCAAAAAAGTGAAAATTTCGGATGGTATTTTGACTGAATAGCCTACTTAGACTTTAAACCCTTCACAAAGCATCCCTAAAGCTGAAAAGCTCTGAGAAAACTTCAAGACCTCTTACGAATACTAAGTGTGACAAAAATACAGTACGCCTTTTGGTCCAATTTTCTGCTCAAATATTCTAAATACGTGCTCCCACTTTCTAGTTTATTTTAGTAGTAAAATCAACACTGTGGAGTCGGCAACTGTTTCGTGATTTGAAGTGCAATAGGGTGTCAAACAAATCTTCCTTCCACGCATCGTTTTCATTTTGAAATGGCTTATTTTCAGATATCCTTAGCGGAACCAACTACCAGTCCCAATTGAAAAGCAAAGACCACGAAAGTGATGGGAAAAACAAAGGTAAACCGCCGCCCTAGCATGGGACGTTTCCGTGTTGTTGGCGTGGTAGACTTCGTGGTCATAGCTACTGTTTGAAACACTAACCATTGCCGCACATGCCACAATTTCTAAGCATCATTTTTTCTGTGTGTCTAGTCTTGAAGCATGATCTGTGTTTTTGATAATGTGTCTCTTTCTCGATGTTGCACGTTGTCTGTTGTATTATTGTTAATTGTTGTGTTTCTTGTGTGTTGTTTTATATTTACTTCCATCTGTTTTATAAAATGCCTAGACATTAAAACATCAATCGAAGCAAAGAGTAAAACAAGGCTTTTGGTGTTTTTTATGAATCATTCATTGTAGGACAGCTAAAAATATGTGTGTTTTTTGTTTATACACGTAAAAGCTCCTTCGAGAGTGAATTTTAAAACTTAGATACCATGCCAACTATAAAAACCCAAAGACATCTCCAACGTGTGATTATTACTACTCGAGTTTCCTCTTAACCTTGCTCCGCCAATCTTCTCGTGGGATCAAAACAAATCTTATTTCAATAGAGTTGTATAGGTTAATTTTCCTTTGATGTTCAATATAACCGTTTCAAATCGTCTCTGTTTATGAAATAATATTTCTGACTTTTGATTTGGTTTATTGATTCTTTGTTTTCTGTTTTCAATTTGTTTCATTTGTAATATTTCATAACGTATAGCTTCCAGTGTTCCTAAAATTCGTTAATAATAGCAATTTCGCTATTCACTTTGGATTTCGTGTCTTTTTACCCCCTGTTATTAGATGTATCGGTGTGTCATTTTCATCTATTGTTGTTACAGCCATAGATATAGAACGCCTAGAAAAATAGATGATATTAAATTCCTAGATGTTGTTTTTCGAATTGTGGTGTTTGTGAACTTTTAACCAGTTTTCGCAGCTGCAGAATACAGAACCGTCCTTATTTTATTAATTCAAACTGCATTGTAGTATAAAGGTGGAGTTATTGCCCGATGGCAATTTCTTCCAACCAACCTGAATCTTTTTTGAAATGTTAAAAAAAAATTGCGTTTTCAGCTGGTGTGAATGTTAATAAAAATGAAATATTTGAAATTTAAAAATAATATGGACAAAATAAACTTCTTCAAATGGAAATGAGAATGGAAAAAAGGGGAAAAAAAATTGACGTTGAAAATGAAACCAAAAGACGTGATACTAGCTAGTGCTGAGAAAAAAGCGGTGAGTGGGGGTTTCAGTGGTTTTCTATCACTTGCTCGAATTGAGAGCCCATGTTCAGAAATACATTTTACAATTAACCTGCATATAAGTAGGTGAGTATCTTGAAATTCGTCGCATTCTATAAATATGGTTGTATCAAATCTACATAGTATCCAGCTTTCCCTTCCTAGTGACACATAACACATCCTCGCCTCATCCCTCAAGTCCGTAGCAATATTTTCTAGAAGTTTCTCGTCCATTGTTGCAGGTTTCAGTCACAATCCGTACAATGGAGTCATCTGTAACGACATCATCATGGCCACTGGTGTGTTTTCCTCAAGGGAGCTCTGGAAAATATCTAAAGGTGATCGATATGGCAACATTTTATTTATTTTCTCTAGATTAGCAAAACCAAACACAGAAAATTACATTCTACTATGAATCTAATGCCAGTTTAAAACGGTAGTCGGAATAATTTTTAGAATAGTGACTGAACAAATTAAATGGCCTGATGATTTTGAAACAATATCAAACAGCCTTGCACGATTTCATATCTAGATATGTTATTATTTGAGATTCTAATGGCCAACAGAAAAATGTTCTTTGATTTTTGAGGTGTAAAACAGTGTTCTGATCATGGGCAGATAACACTTCAAGGCTATGCGAAACATTGGCTTAAAAAGGAAATGTTCTGTACAGCCTGTGGTGTTCACCACCAGAAAAGATATTGGACACTGTTGTAAGACTTTCCGAAAGGTTTACTTCTTGAGTCAATATTTCTGATAGGCTTACAGAGTCCTTTCTCCTGATGGTGGAAACTGTGAGGCTGTCCAAAATGTTTTCTTATGACGAAAAGGAAGGAAAGGCCAAAACGGTTTATACCTCAAAAGTCAAACAATATAATCCTTGCACTAAATTAAGTAAATGATATTAGTCACGACCTCTTGGGAAAACACAAGCAGTTTGTATAGAAATCCATTTCCCAATCAAATTTTTGCAAAAATGACACTTTACTGAACAATTTTGACATGTTTTAAATTTAAAATTCGGTTTCATTTCAGTGGTATTTTCAAGAAGTATCCCTAAATATCCCTTTCTTTACTCTCTCATCCCTTTTAATATCCTTTCTTTTACCTATATTCAATATCCTTTTTATGATTTACCAGAATGATTATAAAACCTTCCAGCTTTAAAAATGTTGTATTTTTAATTTACTCACTTCATCCCCTTACCAACTAATCAACCCATGCTTATCTAATTTTTCTTACCACGAATGGATTTCGATATGATTTTTTTTTCGATACTGATTTTTACCGCAGTCTAAAATGAAAGCGTCTTTTCCTATTTAGCCATGTGAACTAATTCAATGATTATTTTACAATGCACGTTTGTATCTGGCCTCAATGTCTTCTGGAAAAAAACTTCTAGAAGATCTAAAGAAGTCTATCTTAACGACATCGTTCTCTCGAGTTCTGGTTTATACTAAATATTATGTGAGAATTGGTTCAACCCCAAAGATGATGTATATGGTTGAAATTGCTTCGTCATTTATTTTCAATAAAAAAAATAATTCAAGATCAAATTTCAAAATGTTGTCGTGTTGGAATTTGAAGAATTAAATATGCCTCATTATACAGTATATAACAAAAAAAAAATATATTTGAAGTAGGCAATTTGACTAACATCTCAAAGTATTTTTTATTAGAGTTTGTGAAGAGATATCTAAATTGAAACCTAATTTTAAATAAAGGCTATTGTATTTTATTTAAAAAAATCCAATAACTTATCTCTTACTTGATAATATTATCATATATTGTCCAAAACCATAGCTTTCGTAATGATCAATATTGGTTGGGTTAGAATAGATCGGCTTAGTTTAAGTTAGGTTGGTAAGGTTAGCTTAGGTTGGGTTAGGTTATGTTAAATTGGGTTAAGTTAGCTTAGGCTAAGTTAGATTGAGTTAGGTTAGTTACTCTGTACTTGTCAAATTTAGATTTAAAAAAACTTACATTATCGAATCAATATGTTAACTTTGTACTGTTCACATTTTGATCAAATACACTTTTGCCATCTAACACTATTTTTCACATGCCCAAGACAACAAAAAATATCAGATTAATATGGTTTTGGTTACGTTAGGTTAGGTTAGTACCTTGCAAGTACAAGCATCACATTTAACCTTAGATTATGCCACAATCAGATCAATATGTTGACCTTATACCTGTATCCCAGCAGCGTCCATTCTCCAGGAAACCGGAGACGACGGCGGCGGCTCTGGCGGAGGAGGCGGCTCCATCAAGCTGGAGCAGGGCGGCTACTACTGCGGCGGGTACGGCAGCCCCGCCCCGCAGCCGGCTGCCGCGCCGCCCTCGGGCTTCGACTCCGCCCAAGACCGGGCCACGCCGCAGGCCATGCTGGTGGGCGGCTGCTTCAGTGAGTATTGCGGTATCTACACATCTACTTTTCTACCTCTTTCACAATAGTCTAATCTCTTTTCTTTCGTAGTTTGGTCTCAACTGCTTTTGCGAGTATTATTTTTGTGTTGGCCTTACTTTGCAACATAAAGGGTAACTTTTCCTCATTAATTAAATTACAACTTTGGCACTTAGTATATGCTATTTTTTTCTCTTCAAAAGCCACTTTGGCACATTCGGAAAAAAGCCTTTTATAAATAGGTATGTATCTCCAAATAGTAATGTATTGTTGAATTTTGTATCAAATTTCATAAAACTGTAACTTTTGTGAGGTATTTTGTCAATGATGCGAATTACAGAGCATTTATCATTGCATTATTCGAGTTAATCTCGTCAGATGTATTGGATACTAGTTTCTGCCAATGACATAATCTGTTTCCAGAGATGACATAACAAATTTTGTTTATGACAAGTTATGAAGATTCCACTGACAAAATATGTCAAATAATCAGAGAAATTTTCTGCTTTGAATTGTTTTTTGCAGGTAGTAGATTTTTTTTATTGATCGTCTACCATGCTGTTGATCATTTTTTTGCACATCTGCAAATATTTTATAATATATCTATTCTTGTAATATGTTCGTGTTAATGAAATGAAGTTCACTGTTGCATTTTGATTTTGCCTAAGTACAAAACTCTAGATTTTGTGTTAGCTGTAAGATGATTTTTAGTCTACTACTCAATGTTAACCTTGTTGTATACTACACGGTTGTATTGCATGATGCCAAGCTTTGACGAAATGAAACTATCATACTAACATTTCGCAATCAGCACATGGTAGCTGAACATTGCGGGCTAGAAGTGCATACACACAGAAGATCGACATGCACCTAAGCACTGCTATGCGCACAGTGGGTGGAACATTTACCTCCACCCCACTACAATGGCTTCTTGTCCTCTCGAATGTCGCACTGCCTACTGTAAGACGAAAGACAGCGATTTTCCTGGAATACGAAAATCCCGTGAATAGCAACATTTCACTTCAAGATGACCTTATCCGGCTCGAAGGACCTAAATGTCTGGATATTTAGAACACAGGAATAAGGTTTTTAGAAAAAACAAATACAATCGAACTATTCCCATCAAGTAGATTAACCAATAAAAGATGACAAATATCCGGCTCGAAGGACCAAAATGTTGGATCCGAACCTGCGATAAAACACCAAATGTGTTTTCAGCTTCTGATGAATTAAAAAATAGTGGACTGTAAAACGATAAACTTTGAAGAGAAGTTGAAGTTGTTGATTATTCTTACACATTGTATTATTAAGTAAAAAACACACTTAATTTAATATCATTTGAAGAACAACAATAAACCGAACTACCAAGAGAGACAACAACGAACGAACGCGAATTTTTCACTTTAATAATGATAATTTGTTTACCTCAAATTCCTTAATGTCTGGATATTTTTATGACCAAAGTACCCTTTTGAACTGAAGGGGAATGTCTGCTTCAGTCGCGACACTCTCTTGAAGAGTCGTGGAAAACTCAGTGGCAGACCTCAGATGTAAAAAACAGCACTTTGTTGTGGACTCTATGATAAAGCTACTAGGATTCTCTCTCTCACGGAAAACGTGGACCTGAGTACTAACTGAGTATAAAATTTTAAGTGCGTTGGAGCACTTTATTCCATTTTTAACGCAAAATTTAATACATTTTCTTTGATCCATTATTTTCAAAAGTAAAAAATCGAAGAACACACAAAAACGTGACTAACCTTTCAAGTTGTCAAAAAAAAACCACTAATCCAAAATGGCTGATAATAATAATAATAATAATAATAATAATATTTGGATGATTTATATAGCGCCGTTTTTGTGAAAAATCACCTCAAGGGCGCTGTACAGATCTTACTTTCTATCACTACATATTAATTCCTAGTTTAAATAAGAAAATATACAGCAACATACTTACCTGGCAGGTCCCATCAGATAGACACGATTTTTAACTTAAAATTATGATGATTATTATTATTATTTATTTATTTATTTATTTATTTATTTATTTATTTTATTTTTATTTTTATTTTTATTTTATTTATTTTTTTTTTATTTTTATTTATTTATTTTTTTTTTTCCGATTTAGGGCATGGGAGCGAAATAAAAGAATGGACTTTCTGAGTTTGTCATACAGTACAGGAATTTTAAAGAAATAATTTGTGAAATGTGTAAATAATCCTACTTATTTGGCGAAAAATAACAGGAAAGACACGTCAGGCAGCTGCAAAGCGCCACGACAAATCTAACAGGTTATATGCGCAGGCAAAAGAAGAACAAATAAAAATATTGTAATGATGATTGTATTGAATTGACAAAAAAGGCCGCCTCTCTCAGTATAAAAAAAAAAAAAAAAAAAAAAATCGCTCGCATTATTGTTTATTACTAGTAAGGGTCGCAAAGCATGCCATTCGTTTAAAGTGTATTTGAGCATGATTTATGACCCTCACAGCCCATTTCGAGATAAACATGTGGCACGCATCTGTGAAATGTATACCATCCCCTCACTTCACTGGTCACTCACTATGTCTGCTTAAATGTACACACGTTTTGAAATAAAACTTTACTTTAAAATGGTCATAACTATTAATATTAACATTATACAACAATTTAAATATAAGAAATACAACAATTGGGTCAATTCCCCCACTAGTGCAAACTTTCGAAAACCTAGTACAACAACTACCCCTTCTGTTGTATAAAAACTAGGAGCTTCTGTAAATACGTGTTGTATTTACAGAAGCTCCCCACTTAATGCTAACATATGATAAACATATGTGCATCAACAAAACAACAAAAAAAACGATAGTCGAATGTATACAGCCCGCGAAAATTCAAAATTCACCTTTTCTTTTGAACAGGCCATGTATGTGAAAACTAAGGAAATTTCCCATATCCAGATTTCCTTAGACATATTATTAAGCCAATAGAATATTTGGTTTCATGGCTGCTGTTTTTCAATTAGTTGAGTATTGAAATAAGAAGATTCTAACGTACCATTATCCTTTACAGTTTCCAGTCTACCCCACAATGCTCCCAACAGCCTGGTGACGTCATCAGGCCAGGCTGGCGGCACTTTAGTTGGACCAAATACCACATTCTATCAACCGCACGCAGGTACGGCAGATCATCACACAGGGATATACTCTAACGGTGAGTTTAATTAAACGATAAAAAAAACACATAACATATCGTCGCTGGAAAGACAAAACGGCTTAAGCGACACTTTGGTCATAAATGAGTTGAACATGCAGTTTTGATCAGTTTTTTTTTCTGCATCGAATGCTCCGACTCTCGTTTGATTCTGAATACTTTTGTGGGGCTTAAGCCATCTAAAATATATTTACCGTTTGGGAGAAGGCTTGACTCAAGCGACACAAGTTTGGAACTTTTTTTAAAGCTTTGTTTCAGGTAACTCATTGAGAGCATTGAGTTAACTTTTTTTTCAAAATCCAACCGGGTAATGAAGACTTATGAAATATACTGTAAAACAAAAAAAATACTTTAAAGTGATTTGGTATAAACTTTCCAAAATAACGCTTCAGCCCTTTTGCCTATCCGGTGACGATATATAAACAAACAACAAATATTCTTTTTCTTTCAGAAAATTTGTTATCCTAATTATTGATAAATCGTACTGCTGTATAGCGTGAATGAATGTGTTCAATATTCAAAGTGGTGGGAATTAAAAGGGTCACCTCGACACTAGAGCGAAGAGAGAGTCGAATAAAAAACAAACCTATAAATAAAACACATAAACTTTGTTCATAACCACTTTATTATTTAATATTACGTCTACCGGTTTCGAAAGTACCCTTCCATCAACAGGACAATATTATGGAAGGGTACTTTCGAAACCGGTAGACAATATTAAATAATAAAGTGGTTATAAACAAAGTTTATGTGTTTTATTTATAAATATGGCAAGCCACAAAGTAAATGCTTTTTACGAATATGTAAAAGACAATCATATTATTTCAGGTGAAGTGTTACCCCAGTCGGTAGTGCACCACTCCGGCCTGGGGGGCAAGTATGGAGGCGAGGGCCACGGGGCTCCGGGGGCCTCTAACCCCGACACCCTATCGGACTTTGTCACCTTCGTCTGCCAGGATACGGTGGATGGTCCACAGACCTTACAGGTAACTTGTTATTGACTTTTTTGGTTGTCTTTATTAAATATTTTTTAGTTTTGACAAGGAAGTGAACAGTTTTCAAAATTCCTTGAAATATGCCGGAAAAACGCTTGCTTAAATGTTAATTCTAGTTTGTTATTGTTTTGCATAAAGAAGACGCACAGTAAGCAATAATCATATTTTCGATGTTTGTAATGATCGCTAATGCAACCGACAGAATACTCCTTGGGTAAGGCGCGCTACGCTTTTGTTCGGGAATGTTGAATAAAATATAATCACTGTGTCGTGAATACTTTTTACTGGGACAATTTATATAATATTGTAATCAAACCACAAACAAATACTTGGAGCAAGTGAATGAGTTTGTGTATTTAGGAAGTATGTTTACGAGAGACGGAAAGGCTGATAAGGATATTGAATTAAAGGTGAATGTAAGAAATTCCATTAATGGAGGACTGAACGCTGTTGGCACAAATAAATAAAAAATGTCCAAAGAAGCAAAGCTAGCAGTCCACAATGGAGTGATTATACCAACCCCGATGTATGGCAGTGAGGCGTAGAACTGGCAGAGAAAGGATGAAAGTAGACTGAATGTTGTGGAAATGAGATCCTTGAGACGTATGTGCGGTAAAACCATGTATGACCGTATTAAACATGTGGATATCCGGAAAGAATGCAAGGCTGATGTGAGCTTGATGAATATGATCAAGAAAGGGACGCTTAGATGGTTTGGGCATGTAGAGCGAATTAACAAAGAAAAGAGCGTGAAAAGAATATATGACGCGAAAGTGAATCGAAGAAGAAGTCGAGGACGTCCGAGAAAGACATGGCACGGTCAAGTAAATCAAATACTTGATTCGGGTCATGTGAAGAGTCAGAATAACAGAAGAGTATGTATGAGACGACGTATGAATGTGAATGAAGCAAGGAGTGTGTGCCAATACAGAGTTGTATGGCGGTCTGTCCTCTCTGCCTACCACTTCGGGGAAACGGCTTGATGGTCAGTTAGTTAGTAATCAAACCTTCATCTGAACACTGTTTACTGCACAGGAGTGCGATGAGAATTGAATGTGGAATGGTAATGAATGTGGAATAGTTCTTTTACAGAATAGCTCTGGTTTTATACCTGATATTATAGGCATGGTTAAACTAAAAGAATCAGAGTCCAAACAAGTGGTCTATGTGATAATGCATGTTAAAAAGAATTTTAGAAAGCGATGTTAGGATATAATTTATTAGACAAAAATACATTAAGGGATGAAATTAGGATACAATAGGAGATTAGTAGGAATGTTTAGCGACATGTGTAAGCTGCACATGTGTTAAAGTGGTTGAGGCATTCTATGTTGTTTGATGTGAATTTTCCTGTGGTGAGGTTAATTTGTAGGTTAAACAAGTCTATTCCCGGTCATCCGATGTGACCGGACAGAATTTAAAAAACGTGCCAAACAGTATTTGTAAATATTATTTGTTTAATTTGTTACTTTGTCGGTGGAAAAATAACTAAGCATGGGTGCATAAAGCACGTGCTAACATATCGGATTGATCAAACCGGTATACATATTTGTTATCAATGCTTTATGTAACAACTTTAGCGTCCTTTGTCCGATACTACCAGACTTTTCGCGGATGATTTAAAAAATATATCTTACAGTAAATATCTTACAAGGTTAAGTAATATTAAATAAATGCATTACATTAATCAAAATTTATTAACCTCACTCTTCTTACGTTTGCCTATTTTTGCTTCAATTTCAATTGTCATTTTTTCTTACTGATTTAAAAATATACATATACAAAGATATAACTTGCCTTATGAGCACACACACACACATTCTTCACCACAGAACACCACTCCTAACACCTCACAAAGATTACACACTCACACACACTTATACACTCTACACTACACACGTCACCTGGTAACATTTAATGAATAAACAAGATAATACAGTGAAACATATCATAGGTGCCGACCTTTGTATACTACTTAATATATCTGTGAAATATCTTTCACCATTGTAACCTTGAAGTAACAATATATGGAGGGAGAGCTAATTATTTTTACCCAACCTAAAACACAAACTTGCGATAAATCACTTTCTCCAGGTTTTTGCGTCGTACACCACGAGAGAAAAAGAGACAACAAATATAATTCACCGCTTCTATGTGCTGTAACTATGATCTTGGTCGCCTGGGTCACCGCGGGACTCCGCCCACATTTTTTATTATGCCACTAAACTTGACACAACTAAACGGTTTTTTGGGTTATTTGCTTCATTTTTGTTGATAACAATACCGTGAAAAAGTGGTTATACGAATACACAAAAACATTATGTCGATATGTGCTATGAATGAATGTATAAATACTCTAGCCATAGTCTTAAAATCATCAAAAACTGACTACACTGCCTTGTATGGGTACCACTCTATGTGCTCTAAGCTTGTAACCATTGTACTGTTTGTTTAATTAGTAAAAAAATGTTTGTTGGTATTGTCAACCTCTCCCCTACTTTCAGATAACAATATCAGTTATTCAACATCAGCTCTACATTTTGAACTGAATTTTAATTAGATCGCCTCCATAGTCGAGTGGTAAGACGCTCGACTACGAATCCAAAGGTCGCGAGCTCAAACCTGGCGTGCACAAATAACTTTTATTTAATCAACAAGTGTCAAAACACATTAAATTCATATAAAATAACACACGATATATTTGCGGGATGTTCAAGAGTGGTAGATACTAAGACCATCATCAGAATCGAAGCGTTGCTTGATTGAAATGGCTTTAGCCGTGTTTGGTGACCAGATATTAGTAGCTAGGTACTTCCCAACCTCCTTCTTCCTCTTCCCTATAAAAAAAGAAGATAAATATTTTCTAAGATTTATATGTTATTTTTCACCTATTGAAACTACACAGTTTGAACTAACGTAAAAATATGTCTGAAATATGAATTAATTACGTACATAATGCATTTATCAATAACTCTTCATGACACCTTAGCTGGGTGTTTACAGTATGTCTTCATAAATGCTGGCGGATAGTTCATAAATAGTTTGGTGGAGATTTATCATCACCAAAGTATTTTCCCTTATTCCAGGTTCACGGAGGGATGTCCAGGAGTCCGAAGCCTCACTACTTCACCTGCAGTATGCTACCACCTCCCCCTCTGCCGCCCATGGCGAGACCCGTGGCCATCATACGATCTACAGGTAAGAACACCTAAGAGGTTCTTAAAACCTTTACGTCGTAATCCTAAATCCGTAAACAAAATTACATCCATACGCGGCACTCTTTTTGACATTCCTAACTAATCATTTTAAACTGCTATAACTCTCTTATTTAGTGACAGATTTATGATTGGTATATCTTAATGTGTGCTCTGTTTCATCCTAAGTACGATGAATTACATAAATATACAATATATTTCAGGATGCGCCTCTAATATTGTAAACAGTGAGACATATCAAGAAATCACGTGGCGTCTCAGTACTACTTACTAGCGTTGGAACCGCTCTGTGCGAACTGCCACAAAGAACTACTTCATCTTCTGAAAGTTTGCTAATTGTTAATATTTCCAGGAGATTTAATATCCGGATCATCAAGCCCTCCGGCCGCGCTATCCCCCGGCGAGAGGCTCCGGGGGCTCAGCCCTTCGCCCCCGCCCTCGGGGGGCGGCAGCCCGAGGAGACAGCGTGGATCTCCGGCACCCCCCTCGTTGGGGCCGCCTTCACCCCCCCAGCAGCCGCCGGCCTACGCCCCTCGGGAGTACTCGCAAGGGTTCAGCCATTTTCACCCCCAGTCTTCGCAAGTGAGTTGTTTTGAAGTATGAACCAACGAATATTATTGTTTTGATTGTTAGTTAGAATATTTAACAAACTCAACACAATAGTTTTGTGAATATCACCCTTTTCATTACACGCTTACTAGTTTCGAAACACCTATATCGTCATCAGGACAAATCAATGCCAATTTGGACCAACTTGAAATGTAGAATTAGATAATTAAAAAAAAATGAATAAAAATTTACATATTTTATTGTTGAAATAAAGTGAAAATATTTTTATATAAAAGGGTATACTTCCCATAAAAAAAAATACAACCCACACACTCAACCATTAATTTTAGTTTTTGCTGCCTAACAGTCAATAAGTTCTCCCCAGTTACCTCACTCGAGACGGAGAATAGGCGGCATTAGTTCCTCCATAACTCAAAAATTTACAATGAATGAAATGAAATTTCAAATTGGCCCAAATTCATTGTTTTTTTTTTTTGTAAATGATCATCCGAGCAGTTCATCGAAACGAATTGAAAAACACCAAACAATTGTTGGTGAGAAACATAATTTTCTTTCTTCATCATCACGGTGCTATATCTCAGGTGAGGTGAGGTTTTTTCCGCAAATGACCTCCACCAGATCCGATTTACTTCCACGCGATCATTCCAGCTCTTCATCGGTCTACCTCTGTATCTGTGTCTCTTTCATTTCACCGGGGTACCCATTTGGTCATGGTTTTATGTGTCTGGCATTCTTCGCATACCTTTACTAACCATGAATGTGTAATGAAATTTCTTACCCTCATTTTCTAGGTCTTCAACTATCCGGCTATCAGCTCCATGAGCAGTATAGCTCCTGGAGGGATCTCACCGTCTAGTTTGAGTCTCTACTCTACAGCTATCACCACTCCTAGAACGGCCACGAGAGCGACTGTACCTAGGTAAGCTTCGCTATAACTATAAACAGACTTTAAATCGCTTCATTATTTTCACTGCCTTAGTAAGAATTAACTTAGAATACAACTCAACGATCTGGTCCCCATACTATAAAAATCATCAATTAAAAATTGGGAGAGTCCAACATAAATTTCTAAGGTTCATCAATTTTAAACTCTCCTTACCCATCGAACGAATTAATTATACTATCATCTCTGCAATATATATATATATATATATATATATATATATATATATATAGACATAACTGACGTATCTTGCAGAAGAACCATGAGTGACCTAGTACTCTTATTCAAATTAGTTAACGGTGTACTGGATGCACCTAATTTAAATTAGCTGATAACGCTCTAAGTACCTAATCGTGACACAAGACTTTCTGAGTTGTTTCACGTTGATTCATCAATTACTAACTTTGCAATGAACTTCCCAGTCCAAAGGTTACCTAGGCTTGGAAACGAATTTAGTTCTGTTGATATTTTTCTATATTCCATCATGAAATTCAGATCAGAAATATCTAACATAATTAGGTAAATTGAACATGTTGTATGTCAAACATAATTGAATATGTTGTTTCTTTCTTGTTATATTTGTTGTTTCCTTCTTATCAATTTTATAATTATTATCTTCACATACGAGTACAATTCTTACGATGTTACTTTATTGTTACACTTGCTATACAATGTACTCTTCCTGTAAAAACCCAATGAGCGTTTATCAAATAAATAAATATCCAGTTCGTAGATTCAAAATAAAATCCAAAAAGACAACCATTGGAATCTAATGTAGATGCAGGGGTTTTGGATTGTTTTCTTGGATTTCGAAGGCACACTTTTAGTTCTGTGTTAAAACAGGTCAAATCAGATGACAGGTCAGATACAATATTCCTTATAAGTCTTGACATCATCACAGCAGCCATAAGTGGCCAGATCATGTAGTAGGATCCATAGCGACCTCTATTTTTTGTTCCATAACAAGGACGTCAACCAATTATATTTTGAATATAACAATTATGCTAGTCGAGCTACGTTGTGCGGTAAAACCATGTATGACCGTATTAAAAATGTGGATATCCGGAAAGAATGCAAGGCTGGTGTGAGCGTAATGAATAGGATCAAGAAAGGGACGCTTATATGGTTTGGGCATGTAGAGCGAATGAACGAAGAAAGGAGTGTGAAAAGAATCTATGATGCGAAAGTGAATGGAAGAAGAAGTCGAGGACGCCCGAGAAAGACATGGCACGATCAAGTAAATCAAATACTTGAATCGGGTCAGGTGAAGAGTCAGAATAACAGAAGAGTATGTATGAGACGATGTGTGAATGTAAATGAAGCAAGGAGTGGGTGCCAAGACAGAGTTATATGGCTGTCCGTCCACTCTGCCTACCCCTGCGGGAAGCGGCGTGATGGTTAGTTAGTTAGTTAGTTAGCTACGTTAATACAACAAGATTAAGAAAGCGGTTGGAGCATATATACATGAGACCATCCAGAAAGATGGACCAGAAGAGGCTTCACTTATTATAGAGATTTTTTAATAGATTTGATAGTTCAATTATCATTAATTATTGAACAATCATTTAAAATTTCTTCACTAGAAAAGCGTAGGAAAGACTTTGATTTAATTGCATTAAAAAAAATTGATTGTACAATTGACTCACCTTCTTTGTTGCAACTCATCCAGTTCAACATTTCTTGCCGTAGACTCAGAAACGATGAATTGATGTTCCTCAAGCATCACTCTACTAATTATGGGTATCATTCTCCACTGTCCAGAATGTCGCGCCATGGTCTTAAAATTTTTGGTAGCAGTCTAAATGAATTTTGTCGTTCTTTACGACTCTATCAAAACATTGACTTGACCTTGGCTTTGATTAGAGTGTTCACTCTAATGTATATTTTGTCCTATTTTTATCATTGTTTCATTTCATATTATGTATGTGCTGTCCTTTCTCTGTTGTTATTTTTTCCCATTTCGTGTTAAATAGTTTTTGTAATTGGACAATAGTTCGTTAGTTTATAAAATAAATTAATTAATTTTCAGATGGAACGCACCGTTTATTACGCTAGAAGAAGAATTCAACATAATAACGCATCCCTTGTCCAGTAACAACCCCGAAGCCAATTCTGTTGTTTTGATGGACGAAGGTAAAAACGATTCCTCAACCTTTTTTGTACCATATCCCATCTGATCATATTTCATGGTTATCTTTTGAATATAGTCGAAGTAGTAAAATTGAACCATTTTAAACAGTACCAGGGAATTGATACCCTTTCTAAATCTTTATCCATATTCTCTCAGCGAAACTTCTCACCGAGAGGAATGATATGCTCTTTTAGAAAATTCGTAAGGAAATAAATACAGAGTCGTATATTAATGCCACATGAATGACGGATCAATTCAAACTGGCGAACAGCGACGGGTTTCCCTGTGCCCTGTGGAAAGACTCAAAATCACATGGCTGCGACTGTTTATCATGGGTCTAAGCGAAGATGCGGACAACGCGGATGGCGCGTTGTGCGCATACCAGTCACGTGCCTGTCAACGGTTTCAGCAATTAACGTGCTCATTAGAGATACAAAACAATTAGTTTGAGATACAATCACGCCTTTTTCAGAGCACCATAAAAACACAAATGGATTTAGAAAAAAAATACACATATGGTGTGTTTTAAATACCACTATTTTTTACAGTCTCTGTGGTTGAGTGGTAAGACGTTCAACTACGAATCCATGGGTTGCGGTTTCATACCCGGCATGCACAAATAAATTTTGTTTAGTTAATATGTGTCATAACACATTTAATTCTTATAAAATAACATATACTATATTTGCGGCACGTTCTAGAGTGGAAGATACTTTGAGTATTGCTCCGCTGATAGACCACCATTGGATTGACACATTGCTTGAAATGGCTTTAGCTGTGTTTGGTGAACAGATCTGAATAGGCAGGTGGTTCCCAACCTTCCTTTTCTTCTTTCCCACCTCCTTCCCTTTCTCACTACATTTAGCCTCGCAACATACCCCGATTGGGGATGCCATAGTCTCACTGGGTCTAGGTGGTTGGGAGCAGATGGGACTCTTGTGCGGTACTCACTATATAAGATATATATATATATATACATATATATATATATATATATATATATATATATATATATATATATATATATATATATATATATATATATATATATATATATATCTTCAATCATAAATCTTATATATAAATATGTATCTTGAATCGTTTTAATATGTACTCGTATATCGCTATTTACACACAAAGATTTTAACTTATTTAGTGTGGCAAAATGTCTACATCAATAAACCGATTCTTTTATTAATATCTTAAAAATAAATTGTTGTTGTTTATGTTTTGAAAAGAGTATTTTGGTCGATCGGGACATTTTACACTTTAACCATGTTTTTCAAAATAAATATCAACTTGTGGTTAAAAGAGTTTTTTTAGTCTGCAACGAAGACTTTATTGGACTAATTTTGATGTTAATTGTTTCTTTTAAAATTTGTAAATTAGCAGTACCTATCAACAGACAGCAGAGGCGGCTCGTGACTTTTTAGTGTGCTAGAGTGCTGAGATTAAAAAATACGACGTTACTGCTGTTTTTGTAGCTGAAAATGATTCTAATTAAAAAAAAAAAAAAATTGTGAGACGATTTTTCAGTTTTGGTTTTGGTAGGTTTGAAAAATCTTGAAAATATTCATACAAAAAAAATCTATCGTGACGTTTTTTTCAATCTTAGCACTCTAGCACGCTAAAAAGTCACGAGCCGCCCCTGAGTACAGACGGAAAATTGAAAAAAACATTTTTCTAATGAAAATCCCATAATCTTATCATTTGAAAACAAAAACCGCGTTCGGAAATAAGATCGGATTACAAAATAATATGTCAGGCTATTGCTTCGCAGATCGCTTCTTCCAGTCGTCGGTGATCACCAGCGAGGCCGTCTCCCTGGAGGCTAGCGGGCACCTCGTCTGCAGAGACCAGCAGTCTTCCATGCAGCACCACCAGCCCTCGGACATGGACTCGCCAGACTCCGACAAGCAGCCGTCAGATATGCTCATTGGCAGCAAGTCTCCGTGATATATACTAAGCACCTAGGTTCGCCAAATCTAGGTATCCCACAGGGATGGTTCTTTGGACCGGTCTTGAATTAAACTTAACGAAGGATGTATATAAATGAAGTATTTGATACTTAAAGACACGAGGAAAGTGGTTAGTAATATACATAATGCGATTTTTTTTATCACAAATACAATCCAAAAAAAAGATAAGGGAGCAAAATCTAAAAAAATCACCAATTTTTTATTTTATGCAATTTTGTAAGCTTTCTGAAAAAGAATGTATTGCTTAACACCACGTTTACAGGCATTTTTTAAATACCTATTTCTACTGGCACCCGTTGAATTGACGGATAAATACAAAATATGTTTAAATAAAGGTTTTATTTAACTGAAATTAGACTCCACGTCTCCACTCACTGACTACAACTCTATAACTGAAAATAGATTTATTTATTTACACTAATGTAGCCGTTTGGTCAACTTTGCCAGACTTTTATACTCCAAGAGACCTTTGTTTTGCCCCATAAATCATAATGCGCCGAATGTGTTACGCAACGAACGCGTATTTGTAGTTTGGGTTTGAAAAAAAAATATCCTTAACACCGATGATATTCTTTCTTCATTGCTTCACACAAATTGTTACACTATGATTTTTTGTTGTTTTAGAAGCTATAATTTCACAAATGGGACAAATTCATAAGCGTTATATTACCAAATCCGTCAATTTAAAGGGTGCCGTAAATCTTGTGTTTTCAGTGCTGTTAGAGATATGTTTTGATTTGATCAAGTCAAAATAGGTGAAACATAGTTTGTTTTCATACGTTCCTTAGAATATATGTTACAGGTCAATTAAAGCTGGTTGAAAAATGTTTGTATCTGTTGTAAATTGGTTCCCTTTTTTGGTGATGAAGTACTATTTAGAAAGTCGCTGCTTTTGAAATTGAATAAAAAAGGATTCGTGTTACGAAGGATGCCATTTTCCCGCCTTTACGAATGTGGTGATGTTGTAAACATTATGTTAAAATTAACTCCACGAAATAACGAGGGTTCAAAGACCCACTAAGACATTGTTTGATAAACAAAATAAACGAAAAAAAACGGTGCTTGCTAATATGTAAACTGTGATTACGCAATTAAAATTGACGATATTATGTAATTATTAACTGTTACAATGTAACCACTAACCCCTAACTTCCCGTTTGTAAATATTTGTTACATAATGCGTTTTCCCGTTGATAAGAAACATATTTTGACATACGTGAATTATTCTTACAAGTGTTACAGCGCGAAGACTTTACAACAAAAAATAACACAAATATTTTAGAAATATTTCAATCTTTTTTTTCTGGAAACGTGCTTCTGAGTTTGTTTCAGAAAACTGACTCGTTGAAAAAAACGTTCTAGAAATAGACCGAATGATGCTTTATCCAAGTAAATTGGAAATTTCAACGTGATTAAATTAAACAAAAGTGTACAAGTATCTCAATATTTTGTACACACCAAAAATATCATCTTTTTTTCTGTACAAGAAGTTGAGAAATATCTGAAAATTTTGGCGTTTTTCATTTAAAATGTCGAATTAAAGTCTTCACTGTGTACTACAATATTATATACAAAACTGAAATTGTGGCCAAAATATTGTTAATTAATACATTTAAGTAGACTAGATGTATAATATGAAAATCTAGCCTTCCTTTTCTAGATATAATAGGTGTAAATAGTCGTACTAATTGCTTGGCGTGTTTATATTATTTCTAAGTAGAAAAAATACGAATTAAAGGACGGAAACGCATTTGCAAGAAAATGATTTTTCGTTCAAGTGGTGTAGATACTTATTATAACGAGAAAAACTATATTTTCTAATATCGGGAACTAAGTTTTCGAAAATATTGCAATAAGGTTATAAAAGATCTGTTTGTTTTGTAATTTGTTAAACATTTGAAGTTTTTTTTCTGTTTTGTTTTGTAATTTTTGTTATATAATGTATATTATTTTCTTTTTAATGGTACACAATTACTTAAAGAAAAATAAAAATACTAAATTATTTTCTTTAAAATTTTCATAAATTATCATATTTTTCTGTTATCTTTTTTTTTTGTTTAATTCAAATTGAGTCAATTTACGAGTATTGCTAACAGTAATAGAAAAAAGCAATAAAAAATTACCGATGAGTGGCTTTGTACAAACATAATAAAGTATCCTACGAATAGTCCAGTTTTAGGAGTAGTATATTCAGAGCATAGAATATGTACAATGTTCCCTATTGTGGAAAATTTTAGATGTATTCAGTTCAAACTCGATTTTCTATTTTATTTTTGGGATAATAATAATATGACTTCCAATATACCTAAAAAAGAATTAACTATTGTATATCTGTAGTGCCACTAGGGTTACGAATAACTTGTGCCATTAAAAAATATAAAGTGTTAAGAAATGCTCGGTTTTGAAACGATAATGAGTGACATTTACGAGTTTGAGTAATAGAAATCACTACACAAAAATACAGCCCCCTGTAATTTTTGCACCATTTAAGATTTAAAAAAAAGATTTTTTAAATCGATAACGATTTGGAGACTAATTTTTGTTCCAATTAACCCACGTTGAAACTAGCCCCCACTTACCACTACTTTGTAATAATGTGAAATGATTTCCATTACTCAAAACCATTAAAACGTTTTCGAATAGTATTGAAATAAGAATTGCCTAAAGAGGGTTAATAGGTCATACGATCTCGCTGATTGCTGCAATACGCTTGAAATTGTAATAAAACATTGTTACCTTTGTACAATAAACGCAAAATTGTAGTTCTATATTACTTTAATATACCACTTCGTATTCTTGGTTTGGGCTTTTTACCAACGATGACTCCGCGAGAACATCAAGTCAATTTAGCCCCAATCGTCACTGATGATTTGAATTGTAATTAAATCATCGCTTGAATTTGGTTTCGGGCCAATAAATTCGATTGTTTTTTTTAACAGAAAGTCCAGTTTTCCAAGTTTGGGGTTAAATAAAGTAAAATTCTACATAGCATCATAAGTGTTGTCTTTGCATTTTTTGATGAATGAATTTGATTGCTCATTATTTCAAATCTTTTTAAACAGAGAATTAAATTACTCTCAGTCTTTAGGCTAAACAGCATAAAATAATGCAAAGTGTTTTTGAACAGAGAATTGGAACTATCCTAAAATATTAGGGTGAAACGCAAAATACTGCAGAGTTTGATTTCTGAAGGGAGACTTTTGAGTGAAGTAAGTTTATTTGGAATTCAGTTGGTAACAAGCATCAAACCGAGTTAAAATTTCTAAAATTAGTGGTATATTGCGTGCCTTCAGAATATTAGTGGGAAACTAGCGATATTGAATTTAGTAACCAACGACATGTATTTGAACCAGCGTAATTCGGGACATTAAGGGTTAATTATATTATGTAGTTTGACCTCAACGTTGGAAAGACAAACAAATTAAGATTCTTCCATTTTATATAATTTACACATTTTCGTTGATTTTTTGATAATTAAGAACCTAAAATATTCAATTATTTTTTGTTCGTGATTGAAAAATTCTCTCTCGTAACCTTGTAAATCGTTGCTAGGTTTTTGTAAGGGTTGATACATTATTTGTAGCGTTTTTCTCTGTCCTTTGTTTCAAAAGAATTACAAACAAAACAGTTCGCATGTTATTCGAATTGAAACGACAAAATACCTAAGTATTTGGACATAAATTACTACTTAACATAATATAATACCTACATATATTTTTAGACATCTGATCACTTACTAAATAGCTGGCATATTAAATTAATTTAAAGAAAACTAGTTACTAATATAATATTCATTGAAATAAATTGTAAAGAAGCCTAAGATAATGTGCCTTAGAAAATAACAATATATAACCATATGATATACAATACAGATAAGGTTTACTTGAAAAATAATAGGTTTTGCTGATTTCTACTAAAGTAACCTTATGCCTACTTCACAAAAGGCTTTACTCAATTTTGAAACCCAAAAACTTAACTTGTTTTGTTTGAAGTTTGATGGATCTCCTTGCTGTACTATAAAACAATATGTTTATCTGTAAATGTGGAATTATTGAGTTTTATTTTATTTATCGGAAAGTTTTTTATATCTATATTGTGTTGTGCCACATTGACACTATTTGAAGATTGATTTCCAAATAAAGCTTTCAACACTGTTGACACAATCCAAAAAGTTCGCTTTTGTAAAAACAATTTAACTGATTACTGCTATCTAGTAAATACAAAAAACAACTATGGAGCAAACAAAAATATGTCACGCAGCTACTGAGGGTACATTCAACATAGAGTTATACGTACAAGTGTGTTTTAATTGACTTTTCGTTAATATGCGCAAGTGGAAAACATATTATTTGATGACTGAATAACTCCCTCTATTGGTAAAAACATCCATTAACCAACGATTGTAATTAAGTTTTAAACATTTTTAAAGCACTCGATTAACTGGGGTTACTATGTGTAATTTTATTTGATACTCGATTTTAAATTGGAAGCAAATATTAAAAGTAACACCGTTTCGCCGATACATGAATACAACTATACACGAGTATACTTAACACTGTTGATAATGACCTCAAGACCATCCAAAACGTCTGAAAAAAACAATGTAAAACTCAATATTACAATTTCTGCAGGTATATATTTTTATATAGTATGCCATGGATCTATTCCGAACTGTTCAAATATCTCACTGTAATAGATTTCTTCCTGGAAAAGCATAAATTTGTCACAATTCACAATTTTCATTGCAATGTTTAAAACATGAAAGTAGTAAAAAATATTTCTCGTAAACTGTTCGAGCTGAAAAATTACTGTAACTGAAAAAAAAAACTGTTTTTGTGAAAAACTCCAAAATGAAGTCCCAAAAGTCAATTTCAAGACTGATTTTGAAGAATTCGTATGTTAATAGCATGGTATAACTTGTAATCCTTATTTTCCGCAAGTGATAATATTTGGAAACATTTTTGAGACACAAAATTCACATGAAATGGGATAAAATCCATATACCACATTTGAATTTGTTGTGATATCTTGAAACTCCAGAATTATGTACAAACACCGAATTTCAAATCATGTTTTGCAAAAGTTACATCATTATTTAGGATTTTGTAAAAGGAACATTGATTTTGATGCATTCAAGTCTATACATCCAAAAATCGTTGAAACATGAAAGAACTTTGAAATGTTGAACATCTTTAATACATATGTAAACCGTATGAACTGCTGCATAAACACCTTTGAAACTTACAAACAAAAAACATACCCACCAAACGAGCAATTCTGACAGGAGTTTTTAATTTGAGCCTTGTTTCATAGATGGCAGTCCGTTCGCTAGAATTAATAATTTGTCAACCAACTTGTCGTACATTGGGTATTTCTTAAAAATGTTTCTCTTTATTTCCGAAATGCTTTAAACATATAAACATATATCCCTTGCTTCCAAAATGTAGTACGTTAATGAGCAATAGACAAAACATTAGAATATGAATACAACTATGAAGAAATGGATTTATTTATTTCCGTAACATAATAATTAAACACTGTTAATGAATTGCAATGAAACATATTTATATTTTAACTATTTATAAAGTTGAATACTCCATTAAATGCTCCGACGTAGTGCAGAAATTTGTTTTAAATTCAATAAACTATTATAATAACCAATTTATGAATATGCCAGATTAAATAATATATTCGAAATAGCTATTGTCCATAGAAAATACTGGAAATTGATCGATTGTTTGCGTATTTTTTGGTAAACAGTTTGTTTTAAAGAATAAATTTACTTGTCTCAAAATAATACAAAATCGACCAAATGTTAACAATGTTCTGTGAAAAAGCTCACGTACTAAATTATAATTTCAATTATATCCAAAGTCTTTCGAAAGCTCATCAGATTTTGTATTGAACGTAGTTTTGTTATTATTTGTAAAAACGTAGATGGTGAATTTTTTGTGTGAACATTGGCGCTGTCAAAATTAGTAACAAGGATTGTTATTTTTTGGTTAAGATCTTCCAGAATTCTAGAGTGGTGTATCAAATATTGATAAATTTCGACTTTTACAAAAAAAACGCAGTAATAAAATAAGTAGCGACATTATCAAATCTTCTTAAACGCCTTCTAGCACTGTAAAAGTCTAAAAGTTTCCCCTTTTTGTAATGAATATGATCCACACATGTATCGGTTTTTTTTGGTTTTTTTATTGCCAGTCCAAAAATATGTTTAACACCGATCACGTTTCCAGTGCCTGTTCGAAAAGATTGAATTACAATTAATTAGAAAAAGAAAAGATAGAAAAAGCTAGAAAAGTAGACATAATAGTAATTGATAACTTATACCACCTAAATATTTACAAAAAACTTACATCTTTAAAGAAATGAATCCAAAAGGTGGTGCGTTTTATTCGTTAAGTTTGAGTAGGTCGAATAAAAAACACTGGAGCCAGACGAAGACGCTATAATATTAAAAATTGTTGAGACAATTAAAATGGTTTGATTTGTTTGGCCAAACGTTATTTTTGCCTCACTATAACAGTTCTAATGTGTCCCATGTTTTTAATCTTTTTATTTTATGAACATATAAGTGAGGCGGTCGATTTTACCCCAATGTTTCAATATGCCCCAGGTATCAGCATTTTTCAAAAATGCTGTCCAATTTCATCTTTTGGACCGCCTACACCGTATAAAACTCAGTTTAATAGAAAAATATGTCACACTTTTTGTAAAGCATTTAAAGGTGTTCCAATGTAACCTTACTTTTCCTTAGTTATTTTAAGGCCTTCAGCGATCCATTTTGAGCGCCCCGTTATTTTACCAACATGCCTATATTAAGGTTCTATATAAAGGCTATATTAGCCCCATGCCCCATGTGTTGCGATTTTTTAATAAATTTGAATTGATGTGAATAAAAAATCCGGTTCTCAAAAAAAAAAAAACTACTGTACTTTTAAAAGGTAATTTTTATTTTAAATAACTATTTTAATGTGTGGCGCTTCATTTTTTTTTCAGTTTTAACGATTTTTACTCAACGATTCATATAAAAAATATTATTTTATTAAAAATTAACCAATTTAAAAATTTCAGTAAAAAATCCAGCCAATGTTTCAAATATACCCCAATGTTCTATGACTTTTTTTTAGCAATCTGCTTCCAAAAACACATTTGAAAATAGTTCATCGTCCATTTGAGAAGCAATACATTTTGGTGCCTTTTTAATTTTATTTTGTGGAAAACAAATAAATAATCCATTTAAAATGTCTCAAATTCAATATTTATCCGCAACAGTATTGATAATACGCTCATATTAATGTAGATATTTGAATTCGAATGCAGAAAAAATTATATATTTTTAATTCAGCTTAACAAACTGTATTGTCCCTTATAATAAAACTATGAAATAGTTTCTATAGAATATAAATAAAAAAAACATATTTTACATAATTTTCAAAAATATCTGTTGATAAACACTTGCCTGTATTAAGTTTATTTTATTTTTATTTATTTATTATTGAGTTACTATGATTAATGTATGATTTAAAAATTTACCGAAACGTTATTGTCAGATTGTGAAATAATTTCAAATTAAGAATATTGCTCAAATAGAAATAACTTTTAAATCAATTCATATTTATTTTTCTTACCTTCGCCAGAGTTGAAATTATTTTCGAAATTGTTTCAGTAATACATTTTCAAAGTTTTTGTTTACAAATAAGGCAAAATAATTTTTCCGCCTAACTTAATTTATCAAAATAATTAAAATTTAAAAAAAAAAAACAACATTTTACCCAAAAAATAATGTTTTCGTCCAAATAAAGAATAAAAGAGGGTTATTGCGATGTTATGACATTTTAACCTCAAAATCAACTCGTCAAGAGCCGAGTGTTGTAGTTCTCTTCAAATTAATCACGTTTGACTTCGACCTCAGTTTATATCAGCGTTTGATCAAATTTGATGGCACTCATGATGATTGATCTAAATTTGAACAAACGCTGATACTGACCGAGAATCGGTGGTTAATCAGGCATCGTCAATTTGTGACCAATCTTTCCCCCTCCCCAATTCAGCCTCACAACATATCAGGATTGAAACGGCTCTACTTGAGCCCAGATATATTTAAAAAAAAAAAAAAAAGGAACATTTACTTATTGTTTTTCCGACATTTTGAAATAATTCGATCTGATGTTATATTGTTTTGTTATTTACATTTTATTATGTATTGTTGTTGTTGATTATTCTAAATTGTTATTGCAATAGTCAATTATATTTATTATTACTAAACCGCGAAACAACTTTATTAAATAATAATACAGTAATGTGAGTACTTTAGCCGCTGTGTTATTAAATGCAACAATTATTTTTTATCAATACTATGTTGAATTTACATTATTTATTTATTTATTATCAACTAATTATTATTTTAGTCCATAAATGATATTAAAAACCACGAAAAATGAGTTTCATTGCCTTTTAATTTTTTTGTTCCTAGAATTTTATGTTTGTGTATTTTTGTTAATCGATGAGAAAATAACAATCTGAACTTATAGATGTATTAAATTATCCACGCATTGAGGAGCGTCGCTACTAAAGATATCGAGGCTATAACGATGAATAAAATATCATTTTGTTTGTTTGTTACTTCACCTTTTGACTGTCACCACAAATAAGTTTGGAAATCTATAACTAATTGGTTTTGATGTAATTTCGAAGCAAACTTTCAAAACATTTTTTTTTCAAAATTGAATACTGGAATTAATTAAGGCTCTAAGTGCCAAAAAATTAACAACTTTTTTTTTTACAGAATCGTATTTTATGATGGAAATAAAATACGATTCTTTAAAAAAAAACAGTTTTTATTTTTTTGGTACTTAGAGCCTTAATTAATTCCAGTATTCAATTGTGATTTAAAAAAAAAAAACTGTTTTTATATTACAATGACCTGCTCAACCGAGTAACCGCCCATACCCCGCCCCGACTCTAACTGTCCGAAGCTGTTTTTTGATATTTAAAATTTTTATTGAAGCTTGTAGTTTTAGTAAGTTCATTTTTTTAATGTAAATAAAGGTTATAAATATGTATGAACATGACACGAAAGTGAATGAAATAAGAAGTTGGTGACGCCCGAGGAAGACGTGGCGCGATCAAGTGAAACAAACACTTGAGTCGGGCCACGTGAAGAGTCAAAATAACAAAATAGTATGTATGAGATGATGTATGAATGTGAATGAAGCAAGTAGTGTATATCAAGTTAGAGTTGTATGGCGGTCCGTCCTCTCTGCCTACCTCTGCGAAAAAACGGCGTGATGGTTAGTGAGTTAGTTAGTTATAGGTGTATATGTATATATTTTCAAAATAACTTATGACATTCGAGAGTTCCAAATACCTTTACCCAGTGAAATAGTAATAATAATAACAGTGAATTTATATAGCGCAGTTTTGTGACAGTTTAGCTCAAGTGCGCCTCACGCTAAATTACCTAACCTAATATAACAACGAGAACATAATACATAACAGATATGTTTGCAAAGTTAAACTATTTAAAATCATGATCGTTATCATAAATCATGAAAAATGATCAGATATGGGAAACTGAGGTTTTTATTTTTTTTATAGTGAATACTACACAACTGCTCCCAACCGTCTAGAACCAATGTGACTATGGCATCTTTAAACGGGGTATGTTGTGTAGGAGATGGGGATGAGGAAGGTTGGGAAGTACCTGGCTGTGCAGATCTGGTCATCAAACACGGCTAACGCCATTTAAAGCAACGTTTCGATTATGAATGGTGGTCTTTCACCAGGGCGATACTTGGAGTATCTACCACTTTGAAACGTGCCGAAAATATACTATATATTATTTTTATATGAATCAAATGTGTTATGACACATATTAATAAAATTAAAATTATTTGCGCACGCTGGGCTTGAATCTGCGACCTCTGGATTTGTAGTCGAGGGTCTTACCACTCGACCATGCAGGTCGTCAAAAAATGATATATTTTTTAAATATCACAGTATCCGCATTTGAGGAATTTTATATGTAGGGGGGAGAGGAGAAAGAGGAAGGTTGAAAAGGACCTGGCTCTTCATATTTGGTCACCAAATATATCTAAAGCCATTTCAGAACTCAGATAATTTTCCTTTCGAGTTGTAGGACAATTTTATTTGCGATCTCTAGGTACAGAGCCAAAGAGCTTACTGCTCTGCTGCGGTGGTCGTCAACTCAATACCTTTATTAAACTTAATCAAAAGATCCAGAGATGAAGATACGCTTAAAACGCTCTCTTTACTGACTATTTCTGAATACCGAGATGTTTTAGAACTTTTCTCATAAAAAAGGATGCATTAATTCTACTGGCTCCATGCAGACGGAACCCTTGTGACGTATAGCATAATTTATCTTGTGTTCTAACTCAGCTATGTCTTTTTAGCCTTCCACGTTCAACAGTATTTATTGATCGAGTATTGAACGAATTTATCGTGAAGCAATATTTTTTATCATAGGTCAATAATAAATCCATAAATTTTATCGATAGTGCGATATCTCTTATCAAACGATAGCGAAATACAACCATAGTAACGGCTGTGTTCCCCTAACTAACTACCCTACAAATACATAGAGCTCTGTACCCGCGGAAGCTTCCGTACGAGAATATCGATTTTACAAATGGATTTAATATCTTTTTCGGCCGCCAGAGGCACTGGTCTACAAACTGCAGACTTGGACCGAAGCGTTCCAATAAAAGCTGCAGCAAACCGCATCGAAACAAAAAGACAACCTCACAAGGAGGCGCGAAATTTTGCACGGTTCAAATGATACAACCTTTTCACACGCGAGGGAGCTTTTGAACGCGGAAAATTCACGCTGCTCGCGCGCCGGAGCCAGGGTATTCAGTCTAGCCTCTCATCGATGTATGAATCGATTTCAGACACTCTCTCCTCGACTCTTTCTGCGCGGTAGGGAGATACACGTTAGTGAGAGAGATGAGCGATATATCGACTGGGTTGTGAAGTTGGTTGCCGTGGTTACCGAGGTAAAACCAAAGGGTGGATCGATACCGAAAGCACCCCAGTTGGAATATCTACAGGGATGTTTTTTCAGGGGGGTGAATCGACGGATTTTTGGTCGATATGATTTCATACAAACGCTGTAATATTTATATGGAGTTGAATCGAGTCGTGATAGATTTTAATATTGCATTTCATAGGCAGGTGGATATTGATTTCTTTGATATAAAATTATTAGTACGAATTATTTGACAGAAAATTCTAATTGAACGCAAATAATCTCCTTATCGTGACGTATTTAACGTTAGGAGATTAATTATAAAGTGTTTTTTATTTTTTATTTTTATTTTTAGTGGATACTGGGCAAGAGTCCCAACTGCTCCCAAGCCAGTGAGTCTATGGCATCCCTGATTAGGGTATGTTGTAAGGCAGAAGGTAGTGGGAAGGGGAAGTAGATAGATAAGAGGAAGATTGTAAAGTACCTGGCTATTCAGATGTGATCACCAAACACGGCTAAAGCCATTTCAAGCAACGTCTCGATTCTGAATGGTGGTGTTTCACCAGTTTGATACTTAGAGTATCTACCACTCTGAAAGTGTATGAAAAAGAAGTCAAAGACGCTTAGACAGACGTGACTCGATTAAGTTAGTAAAATTTTTAAGTCAGATTATATTGCAAACTTCTTGTTTTCTCCGTGTTTATACATCAATTGAAGAGGGATGTTTAGACTTGGATGATAAACAAGTTGATGGAAGTAAAAGTCGGGGACAAACGAATCAAATACTCGAGACAAGTAGTGTTAATAGTGGTAGATACTTTAAGTATCGCCCTGGTGAAAAACCACCATTCTGAATCGAAACGTTGCTTGAAATAACTTTAGCCGTGTTTTTTGACCAGATCTGAATAGACAGGTACTTTTATTCCCCACTCCATTCAGCCTCACAACATACCCCGATTGAGGATTCCATAGTCCTGCTGGTACCGGACAGTTGGGGCTCTTGTCCGGTATTCACATATATATATATATTTATATATATATATATATATATATATATTTAAAGTCCAATAACAATATTCGTAGGTATGTATGAGATGATGTATGAATGTAAATGAAGCAATGAGTGTGTGAAAAGCAAAAGCAAGTGCGATCTACTCTGCATACCACTACCGTGATTGGATAAATACATAATAAAGCGATTGAATATTTTATTATTGTGCACATGTGTCGACTTAATTAGGACAATTTTCATTTGGCCACGTCATTTCTACACGGATTTGAAATATTTATACAACTGTAAAATAAGACAAGGCGTCATATAGTTGGTTTTAAAGCTCTCTACAATTAACAATTATAACAAGGTATGTTAAAACTTGAGCGAAACCGAATAGTTAGTCAGTGATTTATCACCTTTAAGGATACACGAGACAAAAGGGTTGAAACCTGACTGCCTTCCCTTGCGGAGTCTCACGCAGTTGTTTGAATGTAAAACCAGTTGCCTGGTGCATTCTATGGTTGTAAAACTTTAGTTTTTAAAATATAATTTAATCATTGTTATGATTACTATAAAAGATGGGAGAGCTGATAAGGATATTAAAAATGAGGTTTTAATACTGAAAATGTTTTGTACACGCAAGTGGATAAAATAATAAATCGGGGACGCCCCCTAAAAAGACACGGCACGATCAAGTTAATTGAATACTTGAGTCGGTCAAAAGTCAGTAAAACAAAATAGTTCATAATGTACGATACGATGCACGAATTAAAAAAGAAGCCAAGACCTTGTTTTTTGACGTTCCATCCTCTCTGCCTACCGCTATGGAAAATAGTAAAATTAGGTTGTGTTATTTCAAACTTTGTTACATTTAACATCGTCACTGAAACGAACCTAGAATCAGCGAATAGCGGGCACTAACAGTCCTAAACGTCAAATAAAACAAAATTAATTAATTAATTAATTATTGCGCCGATAGATGATTTGTGACGATGTCAAATGTAACGAAAGTTTGAAACACCCCTATCTTAGATCAGGAGATGATTACTAAGGCATTTAATAACGTCTTAAATGCTGTAGGAATTTAATAATAATAATATTTGGATGATTTGTATGGCGCCGTTTTTGTGAAAAATCACCTCAAGGGCGCTGTACAGATCATATTTTCTATTATTACATATTAATTCCTAGTTTAAATAAGAAAATTTACAGGAACATACTTACCTGACAGGTCCTATCAAATAGACACACTAATTAAATTAAAATTGTGTTTTTTTTTTTTCGTTTCGTTTTGTTTGATTTAGGGCATGGGAGCGAAATTAAAAAATGGATTTTCTGAATTTGTTGTACAGTACAGGAATTGGTAAAAATTTCTAAATCTAAAAGTTATTCGTCGAGAGACAGATTATGTTGAGGTTATTTTAATGAATTTAAGGATATGATAGTCTGAAAAGGTAAGTTTTCAGTTTGGACCGAAATTCTGTTGGGCTCGTTATACATCTTAGTTTCGGAGGGAGTTTATTATCGTTGCTTTTCTTTGACTACAGCGTAGTATCATATTTAGTAACTGTGACGCAGAAAAAAACTACATAGTAAGGTACATTAGTAAATCGCATGGCGTTTGTTGCACAATTGTATGCAGCACTAACTAGACAGAATATAGGCTAGTCAATATCGATTGGCGAAATAAAGTTTACCTGATTAAATATTAACCGATTTATTAGTAGATACCTACCAATTTACTAGCGATTTAAGCCGCCATTGTATTTTTAGGCGAAGCTTGTACCTTGAAGTTTGAACAAAATTACACACTATCGGAGGCAACAAGGTTGAAATTGCCACTTGACGCCGGCCGACAGTTTAGATTTATGCAAAAAAAAACATCGCCGCGTCATACTCTGAAAACTAATTTACCAAATAACACGATAAAAAAAACTAATCCAAAAAAGTGTATAAGTAGATAATTTTATAAAAATAAAATGTAAAATATTATTGATTAAAATGATATAATATCTTTGTGTAAGACCACAGATTCATTTTGATTTTCAAGACCGACTGGTTTCGCTTAGCCTAAGCATCATCAGGGTACAAAATTAAACTTAAACAAAAAATACTTAGTGTGTGGTTATATATACTCGCACATACAGAGGAAGAATACAATATAAAATAATAAAATAAGAGAACATTAAGAAAACAAAAGAAAAACATTAAAATTATAACAAAGGAACAGAGAGAAAGAGACAGATAATATGAAATGAAAGAAGCAAAACGTCAACTGAGAACTTGATAGAAGAGTAATGAGAAATTTTGTGTGTTTAAGGGAAATATACCTAATATTGGACTACTGGACAAATTAATATATTTTCTTTTTAAATCTGTGGTCTTCTACAAAGTTATTATTTCATTTACATTAATAATAAATGGATAACTTTTATAGCGCCGTTTTTGTGGGAAAATCACCTCAAAGGCGCTTTACAAATTAATTTATCTAACCTATAATTTATTACTTAAGCTTATAACTAATAACTTACAGTTAAGATTTATTACTAATGGCTTACACCTAATAATTTCAACCAGTGACTTACAATAAGGACTTATAGCTTGTGAAATAGATGCTAACATCAAAAACATTAATATTTACAGACATTTAAAAATGTCAGGCGAACTAAATTGGCTAACAGTGAAATAGATGCTAACATTATAAACATTAATATTTACACCAACTTATTACCAAATTATTTACAACGTGGATATTCACAGACACAGTACAAGAAAATGCAAAGAAATCAGACTACCAGAAAGAATAAATCCAATAAACAAAACAGTTTACTCTATAAAGAGATGAATTTTTACAATGCGCTTCCGGAAACCATGAAAATTATACTAAGTAACAAATTAAAAATAGCCTGCAAGAACTATATAAAATACATCAGTATGTTATATCAAGTAGTATATAACATTAGTTGTGACATCGTCTCTAGAAATGCCGTGAAACTCTTAGAAACATATCAAACCACAAAGTAATTGCTTTCTACGAAAATATATTGTTATCACTTACAATATGTTGCGAAATTTTATTTCGTATTTAAAAAAAAAATCCTTTACTTGCCTTGCAGATGCAATAGACAATGAAAGACTGGCTCCGGCCAGTTGGAACCTTTGTGCGGTTTTCACACAAAAAAATGATTGCCTTTCGTTCTGGATGTTGCGAGAATTATTTCATACCAACAAAAGTGACTTCACATATGTCGTAACGTTAATTATTACAAATGAAAGTTAGTTGCTATTTCAATAATTATTTTTGCTCATCATTAGGTTAAATGAAACACTCTTTTTGTAAATTTCTTGTCTTAAAACAATTGAAAAGATAAATTAATTTGGCTAAGCAGATATTAAAAAATATTTATATTTGAAAAGAAAGACAAACGTTCCCGGGTTACAAATAACCAGACAATATTTGAAAAACTCCTAGTGCCATCATAATAAGCGGAATATGTTTCTTGTGCAATGATGAAGGACTTAGCCAGCAGAGGAATTGAACCCACGACGCCCAGGTGGGAATCCGACGCGTTTGTCCACTCAGCTACTAGCCGGTCATTTATCATTTCAAACATTCATATACCGCGATGGAAATATCACTGAGAGTTAAATATAACCTTCATAGAAATAGCAGACTGAAAAGCTGTTTAAATTTCATGATGCCATAGCTCACAGTTTGCGAGTTTTTATTGTTTTAATGCAATCTGATTTCTGCTTTATTTTACATTTTTCACTTTTTGTTCAGGATTTTATGTTTGCTTTAATATTCTAGAAAATGAATGTGATATGGTAGGTACTCTCAGTATCGCCCCAGTGAGAAACCACCATTCAGAATCGAAAATTTCCTTGAAATCGTTACCGTGTTTGATGACTAGATCTGAATGACCAGGTGTTTACAAACTTTTCTCATTCCCATTCTCTTTTTTTTTTTTTTGATTTATTTGATTTATTTTGTTACATACATTTAAAAATTACAGAAATAATAAAATAATGTAGACATAACAAAAAAAATCCCACATAGGCAAAAGCCAGTGCGTGGGTATACTAATTCAAATCATAGTTATAGCTCTCTATAGTTACCTTCCACACTTTCCACAGCCACTATAAAATATCCTAAAAATATGAATGCCTTGGTCCCCACAGGCTTTGGCCAATTGTGACTAATGCGGCATTAACAAAAAAACTGCTTAAACGAGTGTTGGGTAGGTACCAAAGTCAATGAATTTGTAGAATTCATGTTACGAGATATCCCCTCTTTGTTATTAGGGTGAAATAATTTATTGAAATAAGTTGCACCTTTCGTTCTATACTCGTTTGCGATGCGTGTTCGGCACGGGTCACTCCGGGCACCTAGGCGTTACGATGTGTTAGCGTAGTTCCCCTATATCTTTATAAAAAAAGAACACCTGGCTATTCGGTGCTGCTCACAGAAGCGGTTCATTGACACTGACAACAAAGATTTGCGAAAAAGAACAATGTGTTTGGGGTTACCGGTTACTACCGAAGTTTAAAAGTTTAAAAATGGAATAATAATGTTTTTTTAAATGTTATTCGAATTTTGAAAAGGGGTCAAAAATAAGCATGAATTAGAACAGTGTGTGTCGTGTAGCATTATTGCATAATATTTTCAAATATATTTTAAAAAGATAGGTTCTCCGGGAATCAAGCTCGCAACCTCTCGATAAAAAATAGTTTTATTTTTATGTAAACAAGAGTTTTAACCTTGGATTAAAACAATGTATGGAGAGAGAGCTAATTATTTTTTACCTAACCCATTCAAACTTGCGATAAAATCACTTTCTCCGGGTTTTTACGTCGTACATTATGAGAGAGAAAGAGACAACAAAAATAACACACCGCTTTTATGTACTGTGAGGATGATCTTGGTCTCCCGCGTCTCCGGGGACTCCGCCCACATGTTTTCACATGCGACTAAACTCGACACAACTAAACGGTTTTTTAGGTTATATGCTATATTTTTGTTGATAACAATACTGTGAAAAAGTGGTTTTACGAGTAAACAAAAACCTTATGTCCACATGTGCCATGAATGGATGTATAAATACCCGAGCCCTAGTCCTAGTCACGTCCAAGTCTGCCGAGTCCGGCATGCTTGTCAGCTTTAAAAAACAATTTGTTAAAAAGCTAAAGCAGACCGATAATCGACGTTTAGCGAAGAACGGTCAAATGTCGATAAACAAAATGGCGAATTTAAATGTGGCGAAGCTTTTAAATACCTTAATACCTCAGCCTTTTTAGGCTTTCAATTAATGTAGTGCAATTGAATTAATTCTAAAAGTAATATTTTTATTTTAACTGTAATATTTATTTAACACTCCTGTTCTGAAGGGGGGTTCTAGTGTCTCTAGTGCTAGATAAAGATTACTGAAAAAATATTCTTATGCTTCTCTCTGAGTATTACCAAAAACAAATTACGTAAGATAATGTTATGAAAATTCTTTAATAAGCAAGTTCAAATGGGTAACTACGTCACCTCTCTTCGGGTCGGTACGTTTGATTTTAGCTATCAGATACGGGGAAAGGTTAATGAACGTTAAAGGTATTATTTAAATCCGATAGTATAATATTAATACGCTAAGCCGTCTTCTGTACATGATTCGTTCGATTGCCGCGTGGGGCGCTAATGTCTGCAAAAACATGCAGCCCGATACGGTACACGGGAAAAAAAATTAATGGTAATATTCGCTCATACGTAAAAACGTCTACGATTTTATTCCGATTACCCTACTTCACGATTTACTCACTATGTCCCTTTTGACGTGTGTGTCAAGACTAATTCTTGATGATTATCGAACTATACGCGAATGTACTATTCGTTAAATGAGAACAGCTTCAGATCCACAAACTGGAAGATACAGGTGGGAATAGTGAACAAACAGGTCATTTCAAAGGCAAATTATAAACTTGTATTATTTAAATGACCGATTACTTAAACTATCGTAAGAAATTTTGTAACAAAAAAAGCAGTTCGTTGTTCAAATAAACAGTTTGATTATTAGTAGTAAAAACATGGAAGAGGTACCATTGCGAAACAGTGTAGTCAGGATTCTTGAGTTTATACTGACTCGATAGAAAGAGACAAAGATATATTAAAAGATGTTGGATAGCCTACTAGTTACCGCCCACGTGGAATTAAAAAAATATACGATATAACCTCAAAATCCGTTGACGTAAGTTATGCGACTCGATGGTGTGAAGTTGGCGCGGACGGAGAACATCCTTACATACTTAGAAAAGCTGCGATGTTATGTGACGACTTTTCTTGTCTCTTTCTCTCTCACGGTATACGACGCAAAATCCCGGAGAAAGTGATTTATCGCAAATTTGTATAGGTTGGGTGAAAATATTAACTTTGACCTCCTTATATCGTTACTCTAAGGTAGAATATATGACGAACAAGTCAGGAACGTCTCAGGAAACATGGCACGATCAAGTCAATCAAAATTCTTGAACCGGGTCTTGACGACAGTCGGTGTTACAGAAGAGTGTGAATGAGGCCAGTAGTCTGTGCCAGGACACAGTTATATGGCGGTCCATCCTCTCTAACTACGATGCGGTGAAATTACGTGATTGTTAATTATTTAGCCCTATTGTTTACGTGCAATTTATAAAGCGTACTTTGAGGCGTTAAATACTATTTCGTACAACAAAATAAGTTTTAAAGAGGATATAAAAAGGATGTTGAACAATCGACCCGCATGCCACTTTAGTGACACTGGCAAGTGGTAGCCAATTATAATACCATGGCGCTACTCACCATACGGTACTTAGCCGCGAACGCTATACGTAGGCACTGCGGATGTGGCACGCGCCGGGTAACGAACCCGCGGCCGCAGATTCATTCCCGCAGCATCGTAAAGGTGTAAAAACGGGGTGAACAAAACTATACTTTTTATAAATAGAACACATACACTTTGTTTATAACCACTTTTTTATTCAATATTATGTCTACCGGTTTCGGAAGTACCCTTCCTTAGAGTATACAAGAGGTAGCCCAAGCCAAAGCCAGTGAAGTCAGTTTTGGACTTGTTTTTGATGATTTTAACATGACTCGGCGCAAATGGGCGTGGCTAAGACTAAGGCTACGGTATTTAAACATCCATTCATATCACATATCGACATAATGTTTTTGTGTATTCGTATAGCCACTTTTTCACAGTATTTTTATCAACAAAAATATAGCATCTAACCTAAAAAACCGTTTAGTTGTGTCAAGTTTAGTGGCAAAATAAAAAATATGGGCGGAGTTTCGCCGTTAACCAGCGAAAATAACCAGCTTAAGATCATTACGACAGTTAATAGAAGCCGTCCAAAAAATTTGTTGTCTCTTTCTCTCTCATGGTGTACGATGTAAAAACTCGGAAAAAAGTGATTTATTACAATTTCGGATGGGTTGGGTAAAACAAATTAGCTATCCCACCATATATTGTTACTTCAAGTACCCTTCCATCATCAGGACAATATTAAATTAACCTGAAATACAAAATACTGAGATAAATATACATATTTAGGAGTTGGTAGGAGAAGGAGAAGGGGTAATTGAGGGGATTATGGGAATAACCGAGCGGTTTATTGGAAAAATATCTAGGATAGGACTATAAGATAAATTTATTTGATTGTTTAAAATATTGCATTTATTGTTTAATGATTTTCTAATTTCTAGTGCTTCTAAGTTATCTAATTTTATCCCTTTATTGCAATATATATACTTTTTATTTCGTAACTTTTTGGAGTAGAAAAAAAACTGCTTAAATACACAGCTCTGTCCTGGCTGTAGTAAAATTCAATAGTTTAACATCAATGCTGTCTATGCGCTTTGTAGATGCAAGATAAAGTCGCTGGAAAGGCAAAAGGGCTTAAGCGACACTTTGGTAAGAAATGAGTTAAATTTGTAGTTTTGATCTTTTTTTTTCTTCATCGAATGCTCTCGTTTGATTCTGAATAGAGAAATGGTCGATATCAGAATTAAGTGTACCCGCGGTTCCAGTTACCGGTGACCGGCGAAGAACCGGCTATTTATCCAGTTCTTTTTGAAACCGGTTCTTGGTAGCAGAAAAGTTCCGCGAAGGAGATTTTTATATTCAAATCGAAAAGTACTAGCGAATCGACAAAAGTTCCTCCCAAAAAAGTACTTGTCGGTAGAGATTCAAAATCGAAAAATACTAGCAAATCAACAAAAAAATCCTCTCTGGAAAAAAGCACTAGTCAGTAGATTTGAAATCAAAAATTATTAGGAAATCGACAAAAAACGGTTCCTCCGAAAATGATATCGATTTTTATTTTCCAAAAGAAGGAACCGGTTATTCACAGAAATAATATCGTCGGTTCCAGTGCCCGGCTTGGAACCGGTTTCTTTTAACAGTGACAGGAATATCGGCCATCTCTAATTCCGAAGACTTTTATGGCTCTTCAGCCATCTTAAATATATTTACCGTTTGACCTTTGAATTTAAGGGAAAATATTGAAAAAAAATATGGTGCTAACTGCTCCCAACCGTCTGAAGCCAGTGGGACTATGGCACCCCCAAATGAGGTGTTTTGACGAGGAAGAAGAAGGTTGGGAAGCATCTGTCTATTCTGATCTGGTCACCAAACACGGCTAAAGCCATTTCAAGCAACGTTTTCGGTATGAAAATTTCATGGCACCTGAGATTAAAATTAGGCAGTTTAAGCTGAAATTTACAATATTTCTGTTTTGTAGTTAAGGGATTAAAAATAGTTTTTTATACAGCTCTGTTACACATAATTGGACATAGTAATGCAGGAAGCGTTTAACCAAAAATTTGCCAAAATAGAGTTTTACCATAGATAAATACGAGATTTATATTTGCTGAAAACATCCAAGCTTTAAATGGAATAGATTTTGGGTAATTATTTTTCTTACTAACGCACATTGAAGACATTTGACTTAAATTGAAGTTTAAAAACATTGTAAAATAGAAGATAACATAAAAAATACATAAAAAAAAAATAAACATCCTGATATACTTGATAAATTACCTATTTATAAAATGCACATTAAGAAAAAAACACTGGTGTTCGCTTTAAAAATGCCGATTACGCATATTGATGCTTTTTTATCGTCACATTTTCAAACGCCTTCATCTTTTTGAGGTTGGATACTTTCTGCATGACTACGTCCAATCTTAGTAAAATAAAACGTACTTTAAAGGTATTTAGTTTCATTTTATTAAAAAAGTATCACTATGGTTTTCACGTTGGAACTTGCCTAAATATAATCTACCCTGCGAGGGTGATACACGTCAAGTCGTAAAGCTCACCAAAGAGTTCAAACAGCCCGTAAAACCGGCAGTAACTCTTCCCTCGCGTGACGTCACCGTCCAACGCAACATCGACGCACAGTCCAAACGAAATGCGGTCGCGTACAATCGAAACCCGGCCCATCGATTGGTCGGCCGATCGAAACACAAGATGGCCGCCGACCTCCCCCTGTCCCCCCGCCGCCGACTACCACCCCGCCCGACTCCCCCACGCGACCCCGCGTGACCTTAATAATACTTTGTACGGCGACACTACAAGGGTTGGGGATGCCGCTACCACCCTGCGATAACTAGGGATGTTGGAATGTGCGCCGATATTTAATAAATTATTTTTTTACAATAACACATTTTTTATATCACGCCAAATTTCTTCGTTTATGTTGACAGGTCTCTACTACGAATCCAGAGGTCGCGGGTTTAAGCCCGGTGTGCGCAAACAATTTTCTTTTGAATTAATATGTGTCGTAACATATTTAATTCAAGTAAAATAATATACAGTGTATTTGCGGCACGTTCCGTAGAGTGGTAAAATTTCTGGATTCCCATTTGAAAAATCATTTATTTGTTGCTCACCTACTTTAATGCTTCGAGTTTTTAAATTTGCATTTTGAGTTTAACATATAGTTTATTTGTGGCATGTTCCAGAGTGGTAGATACTCTACTAGTAATGAAAATATATGATACACAAGTGGATGCTTTAAGAAGACATAGCGTGATCAAGGCAATCCAATACTAGGTCAGAATACTCGTATGTCAAGTGTCGAAATAATAGAACAATAAAAAACATGCGTTTAATTTATTTAACGTTCCTCTGATTTATATTAAATTCTTTTGAGATTTATCGTACTAACTTCACCAACTATGTATGTACCAGGTCCTTCAAATAACATAGAGCGGTAGATACTCTAAGTATCGCCCTGGTGAAGGACCACCATTCAGAATCGAGACGTTGCTTGACATGGCTTTAGCCGTGTTTGATAACCAGATCTGAATAACCAGGTACTTCCCAAACTTCCTCTTACCCACCTCCTTCTCCCCACACTCACAACATACCCCAATTGTAAAATTCATCGTCTCCTTGGCTCTAGACGGTTGGGAGCAATTGTGACTCTTGTGAAGTATTAAAAAATAATCACTTCAATAACCGAAACAATACTGTTAAAAATATACTGTTACTCTCGTTTTCTCACGTTTTCTTTCTGACAGTGTCATTAGTCATTACTCATTACCACTAAGTGTAAATCATTTAATCGGTTAGTAGCCTAGTTGAAAAATGCGTCGGGTTCCCACCCAAGCGTCGTGGGTTTAATGTCTCTGCTAGCTAAGTCCTCCATCATTGGACAAGCAACATTTTCAGCTTATTATCATGGTAGCATGTGAATCTAAAATATTGACAGGTTATTCGTAACCAAAAAAATTGTCTTTCTTTAAAATATAAATAATTTTAGACAAATAAAACACAACTTTGTTTATAACCACTTTATTATTTAATATTATGGAAGTACCCTTCTATCATCAGGACAATATTAAAATCTTAATAATAAAGTGGTTATAAACAAAGTTTATGTGTTTTATTTATAAATATGGCAAGCCACAAAGTAAATGCTTTTTACGAATAATTTTAGATAAGTCTAAATATTTAAAACTTTAAATATTAAATCGACGCACAATCCACCCTTCAAAAGCAGGCCGAGAAAGAACCGTGGGTACTTTACTCCGCTATTTAATAATTCCTCTACTTTGGTACGAACTTCATTTTGGATTTTGAGATTCAAGGCTTTCAGTATTAATAATAGACGCGAAAAGCTAATTTCCACAAACTCTCAGCTTAAACGATGCAATCAGGAATTAAAAAGTAAACAACGCTAATGTAACCACTGTATTCCAAACTTGTAGTGAAAATTTTACTTCATAAATTTTGTGTTAAATTCGTAGAACAGAAATAAATAAATATATTAAATAACATCAAAATTAATTATGTTTTTACTGGGTTCTGTTAGTTTAAATTTATTTTTAGTGTGACAGCTGTTTCGGCGTTAAATTTTGATAAATGTTCGAGATAAAGGAGGAAAGACTTTGAAACATTTTGCATTTTAAAAACTATTAATTGTATTATTTAATTGAGAAAGGAGTGTGAAAAGAATATAAGATGCGAAAGTGAATGGAAGAAGAAGTTGAGGACGCCCGAGAAAGACATGGCACGATCAAGTAAATCAAATACTTAAATCGGGTCATGTGAAGAGTCAGAATAACAGAAGAGTATGTATGAGACGATGTATGAATGTAAATGAAGCAAGGAGTGTGTGCCAAGACAGAGTTATATTGCGGTCCATCCTCTTTGCCTACCCCTGCGGGGAAACGGCGTGATGGTTGGTTAGTTTATAATTGACTCACCTTCTTTGTCGCTACTCATCCAGTTCAACATTCCTTGCCGTAGAATCAGAAACAATGAATTTGCTGTTCCTCAATCATCACTCTACTAATTATGGGTATCATTCTCCACTAGCCAGAATTTTGAGACTTGATAACTCAAGCCATGGTCTTGATATTTTTGGTACCAGTCTAAATGATTTTTGTCATTCTTTACGACTCTACCAAAACTTTGATTTGAATGTTCTTTTTATTGGATATTTTGTCCTATTTTTGTCATTGCTTCATTTAATATTATGTATGTGTTGTTTTTTCTCCGTTTTTTTGTTCCCCATTTCGTTTACTTCCCAAACTTCCCCTTCCTCATCTCCTACCTCTCCCTACTACCTTCAGCTTCACAACATCCCTCTATTGGGGATGCCATAGTCTCTCTGGCTCTAGACGGTTGGGAGCAGTTGAGACTCTTGTGCGGTATTCATGTAAAAAAAAAAGTGTTATGTATTTTGATTATAATTGGATAATAGTCCGTTTGTTTATAAATACATGGTATTAAACGCCGCTGTCATTCTAAAAAATATACCTGTATATATAATAGCTAAAATTTTGATACTTCTTTGCTTAGATGGTTTGTTTGTGTTTAACGGGTAAATGGAGAAAGGGATGCTAGGAGAAGGAGAATATATTACATAAAATAGAATGAAATAAATAATTCGGGGAACTGGCACGATTAAGAGAATCAAATAAATGAGTACCTAAAATGTACCTATCCATAATGGAATTCTCTAAAAATGTACCTATCCATAATGGAATTTTGGTATCAACATGACGTATGGCGGCAGAGAGGAATGGAACTGTCAGAGAGAGGACGAAAGTTGTCTAAATTCAGTAGAAATGGGATCCTTGAGGTGTATGTGTGATTACATGTAAATACGAATGCGGAGCTTCGAAACCAATGCGAGGCCGATCTGATGAATAATAGTCAGAAAGGGACGCTTAGATTAGACACATAAGAGTCTCAACTGTTATTAATCGCCTGGAGCCAGCGGGACTATGGCATCCCCATTAGGGGTATGTTGTGAGGCTAAATGTAGTGGGGAGGGGAGAGAAATGGAGAAAAGGAAGGTTAGGAAGTACCTATCTCTTCAGATCTGGTCGCCAAACACGGTTAAAGCCATTTCAAGGAAAATTTATATTTTGAATGGTGGTCTTTCACCAGGGCGATCCTTAGAGTATCTATTATTTAATTTTTAAATTATTTATAACTTTTTGTTTCTTTCATTATTTTTTTACATAACTTACCTCACTGGGTCATTAGAACCTGTTCTGAGGTAGGTGACAGTGAGTACAAGTAGAATAATATAAAATATGTTGATATTTGTTACACAATTCTAGATGATACAACAGACACTGACCGTAAAACTCTCTTGATACCGTATAAGATACATTGACAGTAAGTAAATTTTCATGACACTAAATCATATAATTAATGACAGTTGATACAATACAAATATATTACTCTAGAACGTGCCGCTGAGTATGATGTATGAATGTGAATGAAGCAAGGCGTGTTTGAGTTTTGTGGCGGTCAATTATCTCTGTATACCCTTGTTGTATAAGTAAATGTTGAAGGTACAAGAAAGAGAAAACATTTGGGATATACCTTTATGGCAGACATGATTAAGACAAATAGTTTTTGAAAAAGGGTAATGATTTAGAAAGCACAAAATTTTCTAGTTTAATTATTATTCTTCTATTACCACCCAGAAGTCTCACTCTCCAGAGGCAGAGAGTCTATGGTATTCCCAATTGTGGACAAATATGTGGTAGAAAAAAAAATGGGTGTGGGAATGAGAAGGGTAAGGAAAGTGGTAAGAACCGCGCTGTTCAGCTCTGGATACTAAATTTAGCTAAATCCATTTGAATTTAACGGTAACGTCTCAATCATAAGGGATGGTATTCAATCAACATAATGCAACACCGCTGAAATCGTTATGAACAATATTAAGAAAGGGAGGTTTTAATCGTTTGAACATATTGAGCGGATAGACGGAGTAATGAGTGTTAAGAGAGCCAGTTAGTAACTGAGTGGATAAATGCGTCGGGTTCATCTACTAGATAAGTCCTCCAACACGCACAAGCAACATTTTCCGCTTTTATCATGACAGCAGTAGAAGTTTTTCAAATGTTGTCAGATTATTCGCAATCCGGGAAAAATATAAGAATAAATGCGAATGGAAAAAGAAGTCGGCGATATCCCGGAAAAGAAATGGCACGATCAAGCAGTTACAATATCGACTTTTGTCAAAATATGAGTTAAATGTGCAGTTTTGATCAGTTATTTTTTTTCTGCATCGAATGCTCTGACTCTTGTATGATTCTGTGACCTTTCAGCTATCTAAAGTATATTTACCATTTGGGAGAAGGCTTGACACAAGCGACAGAAGTTTGGGACTTTTTTAAAGCTTTTTATCACTTCACTCAGTGAGAGCATTGAATTTTTTTTCAATTTTCAATCAGATACTGAAGACTTATGCATTTTATTGTAAAACAAACAAAACTTAAGTGCTCTGGTGTAAACTTCCGGCGTAGATAAAATGACAATAGTTGTTTTAACAGAAAAGTACATATGCATGTCAGTTGTGTAGCGTTCTATCCTGTCAGCCTATCTTTGCAGTCAAATGGACTGAAGGTTATTTAGCTATGTAATATGATTATTATTTAATTATTTCGTTGCATTCATAAAATAAGCCAGTCAAAACAACCCAAAAATATTAAATCACAAAAACAAACAATTAAATTAAAAACCTTTCCCTTTCAATTGCAAGAATACATTAACTTCAAATTCTCCATTTTGTTTATGCATCCCTTATAAACAAACGAAACAGAATCAGGAAATACAAAGCTACGTCCTACGCATTTTTCTTCGTGAGAAAACGTTTCATAAGAGGATAGGTCGAATTTTTACAACTAAATTAATGTTTTCAAAAGAGGAAGTACGCAAGCGTCTCTGTCTGGTTTATAAGAAAAGCGAAAGAGAAAAGAGAGCGGTGGTAATGTCTAGGACGAAAGCTCGGAAAAAGGCAACAGGGTGAACTGAAAAAAGTTTCTGTTTTGTAAAAAGACGAATGAATAAATTAGTCTCCTAGTAGTTTTAAAACCCGGTCTCGCCCGAGACATCGACACTATTTTTTAATTAAATGTTTTTACTTGTTAATAATTGAAAAATATGAAGCAAACAATATGGCGTCTCGTCAGATTTATGGCACGTAAATGCGTATTTTAAAGCTTCATAGCTCATGGTGGTCAGTGAGAGCTGAAAAAGTTAAGTAGATCTATAAATTATTGACAGAAAAATCTGCGCAAATTTGATGACGCCAGGACCTCTGAATGCATTCGAGAGTAAGTAGTTGATCAAAATTTGTTTAAAAGCTGAAGCGGGCCAACAATCAACGTTGAAATGGAGCGGTTTTTATGTAAAAAAAAAAACAAAATGGCCCTTATAATTTTGTTGTGACGAAAGTTTTAAAACGCACCAGTCCTATAAAAAATTCAAGTACGAACAAAGTTGACTTTGAAAGCCACCTCTGGGCTGGAGCTCCTAGATGATTGATACACCTACTTTATTCTGTACAAAGTAGGACGATTTGTCGGATTGACGTTGTTGACTGAGTGTATTCTACAGGTATTTCGATAGAGCCTGCTCGGAGGGGATAGCAGCATTGACGCGTTTACAGTTGATGTCGGCATTATGAGAACGGGTCATTGCTCTTACTCGGTTTTGTTTGCTTGTATGTGGAACGAGCGGCATCTGTCTTTCCTCCTTCACTTAATCCGGGCCTCATTAAGGTGCAAATATAAAATCCCTTCCTACAGCCCCTTCTTTGACCTGCTTCACAACGTTGCCCAACCGTGTGGCAATATAAAAAAAAATAATTAACTGTTTTAATGTTAAATTCGTATTACCTATTCACAGTACAAAAATATTTAAAAATTACACCCGGATTGTTTTTAATCAAATTAACTTTGAATCAGATTTTTCATAACGCACAAGACACAATCGTGCTTTACAATTATTTATTAAACATTAATTAATCAATTGCTGATAATGTCATAAATGTCAACCATTGCAGTAAATAAATAAACTAATTTATACTTCAACCTACACATAGTAAAAATGAACAGAAGATTACAATAAATCAAAGTAAATACGTGTTCGAAAAATCACATTAATTTTGTGCAATGAACATTGTCATCACCCTATACAGTTTGCATCTCTTTTATACTCGTGTTAGCGGTGGGAGTAGGAACTAGACAGCTGATACAAGGGGAAATCTACGCATGCGCTCTCCGCAGCAACCACTTTCACAGGAGGGGAGCTTAAGCACCCTTCTCCACGGGGTAATAGAAGAGAGAAAATAGTTCGCCTACAAAAGGGGGAGTGATTATAAGTGTTATTTTTTAGGTGTGGTGTTCATAGTAGGGATTTTGCTGTGTGGTGGTTGTATTTTAGCTGTGTGATTGGAGCGTTTTTCACTACCCTCTGCCCTTAGAATTTTCGGGTCAGTGGAAAGGGGAGAAGGTTTGTTGCAAAAGGGAGCAGTGATGTAAAAGGGTTATTTGTAGATGTGTAAATTAATGGAATGGTTTTTGGTGTGGTGGTTGTATTTTAGCAGTGCGTTTGTAGCGGATATCCTATCTCTCCTTCGGATACACGAACAGAGAAATGTTCAGTTGAAAAAGGGCTGTAATGGATAGAGATCGTTTGTAGAGGTGGCAATAAAAGGAATGCTCTTTTGGTGTGAGGGTTGCGTTTTAACGGTGTGTTTGGAGCGTATTTTCATTCTTCCCCTAGGACAAATGCAAAGAGGGAAGTTTATTTTAAAAAAAGGAAGAGTTATGAGATACAGGGTGGAATATAAAAATGATAGTGATAGTTATACTGTTTTGCTCGGTGGTTGCGGTTTAACGGTATGTTTGTAGCGCCTGTTTGTACATTCGGGACAACTCGCGCATCAGGATAGCAGAAGCCGTAGGGGTGAGCGAGTCAGGCAGCAAAAGTAGTAGGCAGACGCCTCCCGACCGCCGCCGCGTGAGGACGCGTCATGCGCTCCTGGTACGACCGGACATGATACACACTAGTGCGTAGTGCCATGGCCCGGTGAACATGGACTCCGACGAGTTGGGCCCGCGGCGCCGCGACGTCATCGTGGCGCCGGAGCGCGAGGGCCTCAGCGTCATCGTGGCGCCGGACCAGGACAAGCTCAGCGAGGCGGGCTCTGACGAGCTGCTGGGCGGAGCGCTGCGCCTGGAGCCCGCCTACCAGACCCTCACGGCCGTCAACGGGAGGCTCACCCCGCCGGGCTTCGACGCCGGCAGCTCCTACGCCACCCTGACGCCGCTGCTCCCGCTGCCTCCGATCTCCACCGTGAGCGACAAATTCGCGTACCACGGCGGCCCGGGGTCCTTCACCGTCATCCAGAACAATCAGTGCCTCAACTTGGGCTCCCCCTACCTGCCCTCCATGGGGCTGTCTCCCCGGGGGTACGGCTCTCCGGGGCTCGCCAGGAGCCCGCTGAGCCCGCCGGGGTACAGCCAAGAGGGCATGAGCCCCCACAAGAGCATGTCCCCCGCCTCCTACGACTCTGCGTACCAGCGTGAACTCGGAGGAAGAAGATCGCCTTTGAGTCCCCTGTCAGGATCTCTGCACAGTCCTCCGCCGTCTAGTCCGCAGGCCCCCCAACAGCTACTGCAATCTCCTTCCCCTCCCCCTGCCCCGAGTCCCCAACCTTTGTTGGGGAAGCAGATTTTAACAACCGCGTCCATTTCGGACGCGGAAGAAATTAATACCAAAGACTTAGCGCAAAGAATCAGTGCGGAACTAAAACGTTACAGTATCCCTCAGGCGATTTTTGCCCAGAGAGTGTTGTGCAGGTCTCAAGGGACGTTGTCGGACCTGCTGCGGAACCCGAAGCCGTGGTCCAAGCTGAAGTCGGGCAGGGAAACCTTCCGCAGGATGTGGAAATGGCTACAGGAACCGGAATTCCAAAGAATGTCTGCACTCAGACTAGCAGGTGAGTTATCATTTTATTAAATGCCAAATTATAACCAACAATGACAGCTTTTATCAAACCATAACTTAAACCATTGGAAAATGAGCTTTTGACCTTACTAACACTTCGTAATTATTAATTACTTACTGCCCCATAATAAATAATATTACCTAAGTGAATTTAATATAATATCCCAAAAGCATTATAATGAAATGTATCTAACATTTCAAATCTAGTATTCCTTTCGTATTTTACTAATCTATATTATACCATTCCATCTTATCATGAATAATTGTTTATATCAGTTTTAGTTACTAAACTAACAATGAATAACAAGAATTGGTTACTAACAACAGAGAGGACCTAAAATATCAAACGTTTCGTATTATTTCACTCTTAGACCGTAGCTACTAGAATTTCCCTGATTGATTAATGTTTCAAAACGAATTAGTTATGGTTAGAAAAATTGTAAAAAAACGTTTTTAAAAACACTAAAGCGTGAAGCAAGAAAATTATCTGCGTTAAGGTATAAACAAATCAATTTTTCATTCAAGAACTGGCATATACTGGCAGAAGGGAAAATGCTTGCTTTTTCCATCCCTTTCAGAAGTACTGTGGCTAGAGGAGGTTTTCTCCCTCATTAGGGGTCCCTTTTGTGTTCAGCCTAGTGTGATGAGGAACGTCGGTGCTCAGACGCCATTTTGTATTTTTTTTAACGAGGAAAAAACTGTGCGTCATTTTTGCCGGAAATCGCAGTTTTTCACGAAGGTCCAAAGTTGGTTACGCCATGCCTTGATAATTTCCTCTTCGTCCGGTTACGTAGCCTTTAAAGGCACGCTTCCCACACTATTATTTATAAATCACAAATAATCATTTTACTATCGTATTTTCGCAGAGTAGTAGTTTTCTGATAAATCTCCATCAACATGTGGCTTCTGCTAAATTAGAGCATTGTCTTACTTTTCAAAGCTCGAAATACTAAACCCAAAGCTCGATTATCTCCTATACTTAACAGATAATGTACGGTATTGTAGTTTAGTAATCTGGTTTAGCCCTTTGAAGGCTGCTGGTTTAGTACTAGGTCCTTGATTTAGTGTTTTTTTTAAAACAAAATTAAATTATGTTCACAGCTAATCATTCCTATGATTTGTCGTATCTATTTCAATAAATACATGTTTTTTTATAAAGGCAAAAGAGCTTAAGTGACACTTTGGTTAGGTTAGGTTAGGTTGGAAATCAGTTAAACATGCAGTTTTAATCAGTTTTTTTTCGGCATCCAATGCTCTGACTCTCGTTTGATTCTGAAAAGTTTTGTGGTCCTTCGGTCATCTAAAATATATTTACCATTTGGGGGAAGGCTCGACTCAAGCGACACAAGTTTGGGACTTTTTTAGCTTTTTGTCGCTTCAGGTAAGAGCATTGAGTTTTCATTTTATTTTTTTAAATCCAACCAGGTACTGTGAAAATTTATGAATTTTATTGTAAACCAAAAAAAATTGTAGTGGATTAGTCAACGTTCTATATTTTATTTATGAAAATAATTATTTGATAAAAAAAATTATAATAAATCACCAGTCTCGATGAGAATCGATTAAGTTAACAACTTAATACCATAATACCGAAGTGTATTTCGTTAATATTTAAAACTTACTAAACATAGTTTACTATCACAAGTAGATATATATTATGTATTTGCATTTACATACATGCATATTGAATATTTAAGGCTTTTTGGTCGATACTGCACATTTGTGCTTTTTTCTAGCTATTTTGTTCTTCGAAATCGAGTTTAAGGGTCAGCACTCAAGAATAACCCTAAACGTCACTTTGTAGCATTCTAATACAAGCAATAATAATAATCATAAAACAAATGATTTATCTGCAATTTTTTAATGGGTAGTTAGAAAAATGTCTGAGGTTTTTTTGTTTGTTTGGGGAAAACATACAGTTTTATATACATTTTGATATATTAAGTAATTACATTGTTGGATTAACCAGTGAAGTTTCCGCTATAAACAATAAAAGCTATAACGATTGTTTTATTTTTATTTTTTTAATCAAAGTGGAAAATAAAAAATAAAACAATCGTTATGTTGACATTTAACGTTTTTTGAAAAAAATCAAAAATAACTCAATTTATTTAAAGCTCTGTTTATTTAGTTAAAAAGTAAATCAAATTTAAATAGTAATATCACACATAGATGAATAAAACTAAATTACAAAAAAACCCAAGATGATAATATAAAGAAAACACCACAGAATACAACTTTATAACAGTATATAATTTCATAACTGTAATCCTTTAAATTCTACGGCCTGTTAAAAGAAAAGGCGAATTTAAAGACCAGCTGTGTACATTCAATTATCGTTTTTGCATTTTATAAAGAATCAAGAAGATTACTGTTTAAGAATTGTATTCAGCCATTTTGGATTGTTATTTGTTTTTGACAACTGGAATATATATTAATTACTTATTTTTGTGTGTTCTTCGATTTTTTACTTTTGAAACAAAATCGACTTTTTATAAGTTTGGATAAATTCATTGGAAGTACATGAATTTTTATATATTTTTTTGGATACAAAATGAAACTAAACAACGTTTAATTTTTATGTTTTTTTATCATATGTTAGTCACGTTTTTGTGTGTTCTTCGATTTTTACTTCAAATTGACCACAGATTTTAAGTTTAATTTTGTACCCTGATGATGCTTAGGCTAAGCGAAACCGGTCGGTCACAAAAATCAAAATAAAATCTATCGTTTTATTTAATGAATTTATTTCAGTGAAAATGATAATAACCGATTGAGCTTGATCTAAGCGAAACCAGTTGGCGTTCAACATAATAAATTCGTAGTTTAAAACAAAGTGTTCCTTTATTTTAATATAATGTCAAACCACAAAGTAATTGGTCATTATAAAAATAAGTAATAAAATAATAACAGTGAACTTATAAAGCGCAGTTTTGTGATATTTCACCCATAGTGCGCTTCATACTAAATTAATTAGGCTAATAAGGCTAACTAACAAGGAGAAAATAAAATGCATACAAATTAAATAATCTCAAATCACGATAGTTGTCATAAATCATGAAAGAAAAAGGCTCAGAAATAGTTGCATTTATCCAAAAATTTCGAACTTAAAAATATGTGCGTATTTCACAACGAATTCGAAAATTTCGGGAGCTTTTGACTCATCAGGAAATGGATTTATTGGTTAATGAAATTGTACACATTTAAAAAAAAAAAGATTTTATCAATGAACTCGAATACGGCAGCTGACACCTAATGTCCACAGCAGGCTGTGTCGTGATAAAGGTCCAGATGTGGCCATTAATAAATAATACTTCAGGGTTTTTAACCCCATTTGTCACACCGGGGTGGTTTTTTCACTGTTATACCTGGCCTCACCCCTAACATACTTAGCGTGTGATATTTCATACACAAAAAGGACTGAAGCGCCATTTCGGGAAGTTTACACCAGACCACTCTCATGTTTTTTTGTTTTACAAGAAAATTCACAAGTCTTCAGTAACTGGTTTGATTTTGAAAAATTCAAATCAATGCCCTCACTGAGTTCCCAAATTGATGTCGCTTGAGTCAAGCCTTCTCCCAAATGGTAAATATATTTTAGATGGCTGAAGGGCCACAAAAGTCTTCAGAATCAAACGAGAGTCAGAGCATTCGATACAAAAAACAAACTGATAAAAACTGCATATTTAACTAATTTTTGACCCAAGTATCGCTTAAGCCCTTTTGCCTTTCCATCGACGATATACGATTGTTTAAATGAGCAGGGTTATTAAAAAATGCAACACTTAACAATATACTTTTAATGATTTAAACAATATCAATAATTTGTCTCAGTTGCTACCTGATTTTTTTTTGTTTTCTGTGTCTTCTCGTTTGTTTCACATTTCGTTGAAAAAATGGTATTTTTCAATAATTAATATCCAAATAATGCTTTAATAAATGAATTCTAAATTAAATAACAAAAAAAACAACCCATTTTAATGTGGAAATCTCAGAATTTTCTACGCAAAAAAACACCATTAAAAATTAAAAAGTTGCTTGAAATGGCTTTAACGGTCTATTGTGACCTGATTTAATAACCAGATGCTTTCTAATTTTCCACTTTATAATCTCCTTTTTATTAAAATTAAAATTAAAACTTCCAGGGCAGTTAACACTCGTACGCGGTAATAAAATTAAAAATAAGACAGCTGTGAGGTTTTCATTAAAAATTATAACATTAGTTCTCAACTATAAAGCAGAAAAATGTCTAGTGAATATCTGATGTAAAAAAAAAACACTCGAACAATAAGGGCATAAAATTAGCGTAGCCTTTTGTGGATGGAATTTAATTTTTTACTAAACAAATAAAAATAACAACAAAATTTGTTGCCTGTTTGGTGTTAGATGGATATATTAACCTCAGGGACCCTGGCACGAAACATCGATATAGATTTTATCGACAATGTCGGTAATTTGGAATCATTCCCAAGCCACAATGCAGATCGTCGATGAACAAACGACAACTCACCTCGACTAAACATGCTTCATTAAGTCGATGCGAACTGTCGTTTGATCGTTGGCGATCTGCAGTCGGGCTCGGTAAGGATTCTAAATTACCGACATTGTCGATAAAATCTATGTCGATGTTTCGTGCTAGGGCCCCAGGTTGGATTCAATATTTTATTTTGAGATGTGGAAATCATTGCGTTTACCTCTAAATTTTATTTTTAAAAAGCTGTGAAAATTTCACTACACCAGAACTCACCGTTTGAGAGATTTCTGCTTGTTAGACCGATCTAATAAAATTCACAAATTATGTGTTCACTCAATATATCATATGACTGCTTCGAACATAAACATCTGCCGATGTAGGTACTCTAATTCAACAAAAGTATAATGGTAGCTACCTACGTTCAACACCTGTTTATAGTTCACATTGATCGGGCCAGCTATCGACCCCGGTCTAGTGGTACACGTGCGTGCAATCGATATACGGGATGACGGTTCAACCACCGATTGCGTATTTGTAACCAGCTGACTGAGGGAATAAATTATTTAGGTGTTGTTTTATGTAATGACTTGCGTGATAGTGATAATATATTTGGATAATTTGTACAGCGTCGTTTTTGTGAAAAATCGCCTCAAGGGGGCTGTACAAATTTTTATTTCTAGGCTTCATCTTATAACTGACTACATAATAATATATGCCATGTTAATATTTATTTATATTGTGTACAGAGATAATATAGAGAAGTGTACTTAGCTGCAGGTCACTTCAGATAAACACAATTCTATTAAATGAAAGGAAAAAATAACTTTGTATAAGACCACGAATATTATATTAATTTTTATGACCGACCGTTTTCGCTTAGCCTAAGCATCTTCAGGGTACAAAATCAAACTAAACAAAAAATACAAGGTGTGCGGTTATACTCGTATATACATACAGAGTGAAAACAAAATATAAAATAAAATAACAGACCAACGAGAAAACAATAGAGTGACATTTAAATTATAACAAAGGAACAGAGAGATATTATTTTATATTAAAATAATATACGTGGTCTTATGCAAAGTTGTTTTTTTAATTTCTTTAAATACGAGTATGTCAAGCGAAAATACAAGTATATTAGGTTTTTCTAGTTTGGAGAAGGATGCAGTTTTGCACTCAGAGGACGTGATGTCTGCAAAGTATTTTTAATCTAACAATTCAACAAAATTTAAGAAGCTAAGCTAGCAGTCCTCAATGGTGTATTGACACCAGCCCTGATGTGTGGTATTGAGAGGTGGAACTGGGAGAGGAAGAATACAAGTAAACCGAATGTTGTAGAACTGATCCCTGAGGCGCATGTGTAATAAAACCACGTACGACCTTGTTAAAATGTGGAGTTCTGGAAATAATGCAAGGTTGATGTACGCGTAATGAATAAGATTAAGAAAGGGACGCTTATATCGTTTGGGCATGTAGAGAGGATTAGCGAAGAAAGGAGTGTAATGAGAATATACAAAGCAAATGTAAATGGTAGAAGAAGTCGGGGACGTTCGAGAAAGACATGGGACGATCAAGAGAGTCAAACACTTGAGTCAGGCTATCTCAAGAGTCACAATAATAGAAAAGTATTAATTTATTTTAAAACTAACTAACTAACCATCACGCCGTTTCGCTGCAGGGGTATGCAGAGAGGACGGAACGCCATATAACTCTGTCTTGGCACAGACTCCTTGCTTCATTTATATTCATACGTTTGACGGCCTGCATGGTCGAGTGGTAAGACGCTCGACTATGAATCCAAAGGTCGCGGGTTCGAACCCGGCGTGCGCAAATAAATTTTATTTAATTAATATGTGTCAAAACACATTTAATTGATATAAAATAAAATATAGTATATTTGCGGCACGTTCCAGAGTGGTAGATACTTTAAGTATCGCCCTGGTGAAAGACCACCATTCAGAATTAAAACGTTGCTTGAAATGGCTTTGGCCGTGTTTGGTGACCAGATCTGAATAGCCAGGTACTTCCCAACCTCCCCTTCCCCATCTCCTTCCTCTCCCACGACCTTCGTACCCTTATTGGGTATGCCATAGTCTCACTGGCTCTAGACGGTTGGGGAGCAGTTGAGACTCTTGTGCGGTATTCACGTAAAAAAAAAAAAAAAATACGTCGTCTCATACATACTCTTTTGTTATTCTGACTCTTCACATGATTTGATTCAAGTATTTGATTTACTTGATCGCGCCATGTCTTTCTCGGGCGTCCTCGATTTCTTCTTCTATTCACTTTCGCATCATATATTCTTTTCACACTCCTTTCCTTCGTTCATTCGCTCTACATGCCCGAACCATCTAAGCGTCCCTCTCTTGATCCTTTTCATTACGCTCACATTAGCCTAGCATTCTTTCCGGATATCCACATTTTTAATACGGTCATAAATGGTTTTACCGCACATACGTCTCAAAGATCTCATTTCCACAGAATTCAGTCTACTTTCATCCTTCCTCTGCCAGTTCCATGCCTCACTGCCATACATCAGGGTTGGTATAAGCACTCCATTGTGGACTGCTAGCTTCGCTTCTTTGGACAATTTATTTTTATTTTTTATTATTTTTATATTGATTACCGCACAAGAGTCCCAAACTGCTATTAACCGTCTAGAGCAGTGATTCCCAAAGTGGTCTTTATAGACCCCCAGGGATCTATGACAACCTGCAAGGGGTCTACGTCAGCGAAAAAAAGATTTGGGGGTCCATGAAATGAAAATACACTGATAGTACCTATTTAGGTGTTTACGTAATACTATCTTATAATGGACTTTAATTTATATTTTCTTAGAATCGTTTCGATTTCAAATTTACCGACTAGTGCTTTTTTTCGGAGGGTATATTTTAAAAAAACGTCTTAAAATATTTTTTGGGGAGGATTTTTTGTCGATTTGTTAGTACTTTTCGATTTCAAATCTCTACCGACTAGTGCTTTTTCGGAGAGGAATTTTTGTCGATTTGCTAGCACTTTTCGATTGGGGATCTTTGCCGACTAGTACTATTTTTTGAGGAGTTCGACTGATTGAAGTGTTCACCGCGAAGGATTCATTTCAAAGAACCAGAGTTGGTGAAGCGTTCACAAAACTTTAAAGTTTTTCCCAACGCTAAAAAAAATCAATACTAGGAATATCCCTGTGGAGAAATTGCGTGATGGTTAGTTAGTTAGTAAGTAGAAGGGGTTTTGTGAATGAGTCATTCTGTCTCTACCGGTAGTGTCATGTTTTCAGCAAAGCCTTACAAGTAATTCGGAAATAGTTTGTGCACTGTACAAAAGTACAATGGGAAGGAAGGTGACAGTACAAGCGGTGAGTTGCAAAAGGGGAACTTTAAAGGTACATTGTTGTAATCCATACTTCCTGGCGGGGTTGTAGTAAAAAGGGGTTACACACTTATATTGTAATAGCGTCCCTATCCTGACAGAAAACAACTTTAACCCTTTCAAACCAAAATTACACATATAACTTATTTAATGCTTGAAACCTGTGGAAATTATTTGAAATTTTTTCTTCTACTTAAAAGTTAATATTTTACGTTAATTTGAATTTACATTCGGCCCTAGAGGGGTGTTTTTAAATAGAGCGTAAAAAATATATAAAAAACACGATAGAGCTTTATTTAAAAATAATAATACGTTTACAACCTCATAACAATAATATACAAGAGGGATAGCTTTGCGAAACAGTGTAGTCAAGATTGTTGATTTTTTATTGACTCGGGCGTGGTTAAGGTTTTCATGGACACACTTTTTACAACCATTCATAGCACATTTCGACATAATGTTTTGTTTATTTGTTTTAAAACTTTTTTACAGTATTTTTATCAACGAAAATATTGGACATAACCTCGAAAACCGTTGAGTTATGTCGTATTACAAAAAGTAGTGGGTGGAGTCCCCGGAGTCGGAAAACATGCTTTCATACCTAAAAGTGGTGCGATATTATTGCGACAACATGTCTTGTCTCTTTCTCTCATCACGGTTTACGACGTGAAAACCCGGAGAAAGTGATTTATCGTAAATTTGTATAGGTTGGAGTAAAAATATTTAGCTCTCTCTCCATATATATATTTAACTCTTAGCTTACAATTTACCGGTTAGTAGCTGAATGGACAAATGTATTATTTTTCCACCAAGAAGTCGTGGGTTCAGCTTCTCTGCTACTAAGTTCTTCATCATTGCACAAGCATTAAAAAAAAATAATGATGGTAGTAGAAGTTTTTCACCTATTGTTAAGTTGTTTGTGAACCGGAAATATTTGTCTTCCTTTAAAAAAAAAGTTGCAAGAATAAATGTAAAAATAACATTAAAAAAATAGAAATTCTAATAGATCCCAGACCAAGCATAACAACCAAAGCGGAAGCTGTCAAAGTATTAGCGGTTTTTGTGGAGGGAATAAGGATTGCAACCCAGCGGGAAAAAATACCACCTAGAGAAGATTGTCAGCTATTAGAAATAATAAAAAACAACTTTTTGAAATAGCTATGGTTACGGGAGAAAAGAAAGAACACTGTTGGTGTTAGTTGGAATTAACACTGGTGTTAAAATGGTTAAGTTTTCAGCAGATGTACACTGTAAGGATGTATGAAACGTTGACTTAAGAGTGAGAAAGAAGCTCAACGTAACTCGACTAAATACCCCAAAATTTGAACAAAATTAGATTCATCGTCTTCTGGTACCCTCTACTATCAGAGGTTAGTTTTCATCTTCACTCTGTAGAGTGGAGCATGGAACTACACCTTCGAAACTATTAAATGCGTATCTTCCTCCACAACGCCTTCCATCAAATTTCACCTAAAATATCAGCTGGGTAACTTTGCATTATTATACTAAGTGTGAAAAATCACGTGATGTAAATTAACTTGCTAAGAAAAAATATCAGTTGCTTTAATCCACCCATTTCAAATATAGAATAATGTCTGCTGAAATACGTTAAAGGTAGGTACTTCATTAGGTAGGTAGGGATTTAAAAAGATTATTATTAAAATTTGATAATTTCAATTAACAATTAACATCAGTTCAAAATTTGAAAAGCTCACACTCGTACGGTCGAACGTACTCACAAAGGAAATTATTTATAGTTAATTATGGATATTGAAAGAAGGGTGAATGCAGGAAACTCCATTAATGGAGGACTGAACGCTGTTGGCGCAAATAAGAAATTGTCCAAAGAATCGAAGCTAGCAATCCACAATGGAGTGCTTATACCAACCCTGAGTGTATGGCAGTGAGGCATGGAACTGGCAGAGGAAGGATGAAAGTAGACTGAATGCTGTGGAAATGAGATCTTTGAGACGTATGTGCGGTAAAACCATGTATGATCGTATTAAAAATGTGGATATCCGGAAAGAATGCAAGGCTGATGTGAGCGTAATGAATAGGATCAAGAATGGGATGCTTAGATGGTTTGGGCATGTAGAGCGAATGCACGAAGAAAGGAGTGTGAAAAGAATATATGATGCGAAAGTGAATGGAAGAAGAAGTCAAGGACGCCCGAGAAAGACATGGCACGATCAAGTAAATCAAAAACTTGAATCGGGTCATGTGAAGAGTCAGAATAACAGAAGAGTATGTATGAGACGATGTATGAATATAAATGAAGCAAGGAGTGCGTGCCAAGACGGAGTTATATGGCGGTCCGTCCTCTCTGCCAACCCCTGCGGGGAAACGGCGTGATGGTTAGTTAGTTAGTTAGTTATGTGAAATTGTGATTCACGCATTTGAAATTCGAACGCTCCCCAAGTCCCCACGCGTTAAATCGTAAAAAAATGCCTGACCGATAAGCGCAATACGTAGATACGCGTAGAGACGTAGATAAAATACGCAGATAAAGTGTTGCTACGATCCGCAAGCTACGAGGGGCTAGATAAAATCACGCGTGGGTGCTGTGATAAGTCAAGCGTCACTTGGATAATGTCGTTTGGTATCTATCTAGATATACAGCTTTTATAGGTAGAAACTAGCCTTTATTAAATTCTGACCGGTTAGTATCTGAGTGGACAAACGCGTCGGATTCCCTAACCGGACGTCGTGGGTTCAATTGCTCTGCTAGCTAAGTCGTCCATCATTACACAAGCAACATTTTCCACTTATTATGATGGCAGTAAGAGATTTTCAAATATTGTCAGGTTATTTGTAACTCAGGAATATTTGTCTTTCTTTTATAAAAAAAAACATATTTTTATCGTTTTGTAGGTGTTTAACAATCAACACATTTTTATATGATTGCTTATATTTTGATATTTAATTAAACACTTCTGACTACTACATAAGTATTAACCTCTAAGTAACACTATCTTTCTTATTTTATAACTAATTACTACTTACTGCACTAACTACTAACCTCCATCTTTAACTCATTCTACTAAATAAATACTAAATAACTACTAACCTCTAACCACTATTAAATATAATTTTTACTAACAAACTACTAACGTTTTTCTTCTACAACCTATATTAACTACTAAATTACTACTGACTAACTACTAAACTTCAACTACTTCTAATCATACTAACCAACTGCGAGTTTCATTTTTTATACTATCTTTAAAAGCACTTATCTCTAACTACTAATAAACTACTAACTAACATTTCAAACACTATAAACATATAGTTACCGCTAATTTACTACTAATAAACTACAAACTAACTATTCAAATACTATTAACATATAATTACTGCTAATTTACTACTAATAAACTATCAACTAATTATTCAAACACTATTAACATATAGTTACTGCTATTTTACTACTAATAAACTACCAACTAACTATTCAAACACTATTAACATATCGTTACTCCTAATTTACTACTAATAAACTACCAACTAACTATTCAAACACTATTAACATATAATTACTGCTAATTTACTACTAATAAACTACCAAATAACTATTCAAACATTATTAACATATACTTACTGCTAATTTACTACTAATAAACTACCAACCAACTATTCAAACACTATTAACATATAATTACTGCTAATTTACTACTAATAAACTACCAACTAACTATTCAAACATTATTAACATATATTTACTGCTAATTTACTACTAATAAACTACCAACTAACTATTTAAATATTATTAACATGTAATTACTGCTAAATCTACTAACGAACTACTAACCTCTTAATACCACTAACTTTATTTAATATCTCCTAGCCTCTATCCAACTACGAATATCTAATAGCTAACTACTATTCTTTAGCTTTCACTAGCTCTCCTAACTAACTACCAATCACTGAGTACTATTTACTTTACTTACCAACTAAATAAAAATCTATTATTTCAACTAACTTACTTACTGCTAACTTCTAATTACTAGTAAATTTAAATATGATGACACCTAAACAACATATAATACATAAAACTTTAACGATGATTTACAAGCTTAAAAATAACATGTTCCCTAAATATCCGCTAAATAATATTATATATAATGTAAATATTCACAATTATCCTGCGAGAAGTTGTTATGATTTTAGGCTTCCCAAAACGAAACTTGTGTGTACTCAAAACAGCGTGTTTTGTAAAGGCCAAAATTTTTTTAATAGTCGTCCAAATGCCTTAAAAGAAGCCCAAGTCTTGGCACTTTTCGTAGGGTTTGTGCTGAATAAATTTAAAAAAAACTGTGATTCTTAAGATTACTAAGATTTCAATTTATATCTGCTGTATAGGAACCTTATGTGCATTGTTCTATTGTGAAATGTATTAATGTTTTTCTTACTAGATGTGTGAAAAAAAATATTTGCACACATCTATATAAAAATACAAAAACAAACAAACTAACTAAGAATTACCTACAAACCTCTCAACACTACTTAATACTAAAATCTACCTTAACTACCCCATTAACACTACTAACATCCATCTTCGACTAAATAGCTATTTTGTTATTGGTGATATTTTATTTTGTAGACAAATATTTATGTTACGAATAACCTGACAATATTTGAATTTGTCCTACTACCATCATTACAAGTGGAAGATGTTACTTGTGCAATGATGGAGGACTTAGCTAGCAAAGGAATTGAAGCCGTGACGCCTGGGTCGACGCATTTGTCCACTCACTCGTCTACTAACGAGTATTAACATACTCTTGTGATGGCAGCATAAAAAACAGTAGACTTGTTTCTTGATGTTTTGGAGAGAATCTTTTCCATTAATATTATTTTAATAAATTCTAGTGAAATTGAAAAAAAGTGCATTTTAATAATTAAACTCGACTAACGTATAAACTTGTTGTCCCCTTTTCATGGACATCACTGTCAGACGTGTATATATATATACCAATACACACAATCATACGTTTGTGGGGCTTCTTTTTACACTCGTGTGCAAACCGTGCGTAACGGTAAATTTATAAAGTGCCTATCAAATTACATTTCACAAATATGACGCTGTGAAAATTTGCCAAGTATTATTATTTATGATTTTAAATTAATTTTTATTTACAAAATCAAAATTTAGTGGTATATTTTTTTCAATTTTCATTTCGGAATTTTTTAATCAATTTAGACCCTTGGGTATAAACGAAGGCTTTCAAATATAATATTTAAAATCATTTCATACAAAGCGATTTCTTTATTTTATACGTGATGTCAAACCTCAAAAATCTTAATATAAAAATGTGTATTTATTCTTCATGTATTAGATGACATCCTACGTGGTCGAATGGTGAGACGCTCGACTACGAGTCCAAAGGTCGCGGGTTCAAGCCCGGGGTGTGCAGTACACTTTTATTTAATTAATATGTATCATAACACATTTAATTCATCTAAAATAATATATAGTATATTTGCGGCACGCTCCAGAGTGGTAGATACACTAAGACCAATGAAAGAAGAATCGATACGTTGCTTGAAATGGCTTTAACCGTGTTCGATGACCAGCTATGAATAGCCAGGTATTTCTCCACCTTACTCTTCTCTATCTCCTCGAGTGATACTCGACTGCGAATCCATAGGTCGTGGGTTCAAACCTGGAGTGCGCAAATACATTTTATTTGATTAATATATGTCATTACACATTTAATTTATACAAAATAATATATCACATCCAGCACGTTTCAGAGTGGTAGATACAAAAAGTATCGTCCTGGTGAAAAACCACCATTCAGAATCGAAATGTTGCTTGAAATGGCTTTAGCCGTGCTCAGATACCAGATTTGAATAACCACGTACTTCACAACCATTCTTCAGCTTCACAACATACTCCTGTTGGGGATGTCTTCTTTAGACGGTTGGGAGCAGTTGGGACTCTTGTGGAGTATTAAATTAACCATTTTTATTTCAAAGATAAGTTATCCTTAAAACATGTTAAAGAAGCTATATTTTACAACTCAATAAAACAAATACACAAAAATTAAACATTGAACAAACCAGAAATCCTGGTTCCAGGCACGATATTATTAGCAACCCCCTCTACAGCGCTACGCTCTAAAAGCTCTACGATGCTACGGCTCTACAGTTCTACAGTTCCACAGTCGTGCAGGGCTGTAGGCCTTCTCGCTTTCCCCTCCCGCCGACCCCCTCGCCCGCCCCGCCCCCGGTTTCCGCGAGGTCGTCATATATTGATTTCCGCGCGGCGTCTGGTTTTCCGCGTGTGCACTGGCCGCCAGTATTGCCACGTGGGGCAAATCGTTATTCAGGCACCGCCAGTTTATAATATTCGATTTTTAAATGCAGGACATTGTGACATATTGCACGGCGCGTAAACACGGGCACGGTCGATACGCTGTCTCATTTATTCCGTATCTATTTTTAGTCTCTCTCCGCGTTTGCCGAGATCAAGTTACTTTGTTCGCGAAGGAGAAAAGCTTTTTCATTAGTAAACATTATCAATTGAAGCTGGAAAGGTTAACTAACTAACTTACTAACTAACTAACTAACTATCGCGCCGTTTTCCGCAGGAGTAGGCAGAGAGGACGGACCGCCGTACAATTCTGTCCGCCATTCACATTCATGCATACTCTTCTGTTATTCTGACTCTTCACATGACCCGATTCAAGTATTTTATTTACTTGATAGTGCCATGTCTTCTTTGGGCGTCCTCGACTTCTTCTTCCATTTACTTTCGCATCTTATATTATTTTTACACTTTTTTCTACGTTCATTCGGTCTACATGCTTAAACCATCTAAGCGTCCCTTTCTTAATCCTATTCATTACGCTTACATCAGACTTGCAATCATTCCAGATATCCACATTTTTAATACGGTCATACATGGTTTTACCGTACACACGTCTCAGGGAACTTATTTTCACAGCATTCAGTTCACCTAATCCTTCCTCTGCCAATTCCACGCCTCACATCATGGTTGCCATACATCAGGGTTGGTATAAGTACTCCATTGTAGACTGCTAGCTTCGCTTCTTTTGACAATTTCTTATTTGCGCTAACTACTAACTAATAACTACTAACTACTAACTACTAACTACTAACTACCAACTACTAACTACTAACTACTAACTACTAACTACTAACTACTAACTACTAACTACTAACTACCAACTACTAACTACTAACTACTAACTACTAACTACTAACTACTAACTACTACTAACTACTAACTACTAACTACTAACTACTAACTACTAACTACTAACTACTAACTACTAACTACTAACTACTAACTACTAACTACTAACTACTAACTACTAACTACTAACTACTAACTACTAACTACTAACTACTAACTACTAACTACTAACTACTAACTACTAACTACTAACTACTAACTACTAACTACTAACTACTAACTACTAACTACTAACTACTAACTACTAACTACTAACTACTAACTACTAACTACTAACTACTAACTACTAACTACTAACTACTAACTACTTCAACTACTAACTACTAACTACTAACTACTAACTACTAACTACTAACTACTAACTACTAACTACTAACTACTAACTACTAACTACTAACTACTAACTACTAACTAATAACTACTAAAAGTTACTAGCTATAAGTCCTAATTGTAAGTCACTAGTTGAAAATATTAGTTTTAAGCCATTAGTAATAAATCTTAACTGTAAGTTATTAGTTATCAGTTTAACTGATAAGTTATAGGTTTTAGATAAATTTATTTTTAAAACGCACTTTTGGTGATTTTCTCATGGAAACGGCGCTATAAAAGTTATCCATTTATTTTTATTATTATTACTAACTACTATCTATGAACTACTAACTACTAACTTCCAATTGAATAAATTGGCCTGTATGGAATTACGATCTGCGCATTTCACATCAACCAGAAAGACGAGATAAAAAAAAGGTTTCGTTAAATAACGCATTTTCTATTTACAACTATTTTCTCTTAACCCAAATATACCTTGAACTCTCAGCCAACCTCCATCGACGAGACAACTCGAGGTAGGGGAAAGGTCACACGCTTAGAGCGAGCGAAAGAATTGATTTATAGAAGCAGCTGTGAGAACGACGCTCAATGATTGAACTTTTGGTCTTTCCGTTAAGAGAATAATAAATTATTTGTCTAATTTGATTCAAATTAGATAAATCTTATTCGCTTGATGTTAATAATAATATTTGGATAAGTTGTATAGCGTTGTTTTTGTGAAAAATCACCTCAAAGGCCATCTAACATCTAACTAACTAACTATCACGCCGTATCCCCACAGGGGTAAGAAGAGAAGACGGACCGCCGTACGGCTCTGTCTTGGCACACATTCCTTGCTTCATTCACATTCATACATCGTCTCATACATACTCTTCTGTTATTCTGACTCTTCACATGAACGGATTCAAGTAATTGATTCACTTTATCGTGCCATATCTTCCTCGGGCGTACCCGATTTCTTTTTCCATTCACTTTCGCATCATATATCATTATTATTTTCACACTCCTTTCTTCGTTCATTCGCTCTACATGCCCAAACCATCTAAAGTTTATATCTTTTAACGTATTATAATAAGTAAAACAACGTAACTTTAAAAAAAATCGCAGCATAATTTCCATCATGAGCTATGCAGATTTGAAATATCAAGTCAACCCAAAACGTCACAATTCCATTTATTCAATTGTTGAGAAAACGATAAAATACTGTCGAAATCTTGAAAAATAGTTTTCTTAATAAAATAAAAGTGGCTGTTTTGAAGCTCTATAGCTCCGGATGGAAATTATTTATTGATGGTCAAAGTTCACACAACAAAATCCGTGCAAATTTTTTGATACCAGAACTTACCGTTCGAGAGTTTTTGCTACTCGGGCAAACGACTTTTCGGTTTCATATTTGAGACCAGCCCACGGATAACTTTTGTATTGCGAAAATTGACTCTAAACAAACTTTAAATAATTTACTTTTAATGGTAGAGCATGAAAAACGCAGGAAATTATTAAAAGATAAGTTACACGCACGCCATCTACTCGTATATTACGAAAAGAAAATGTATCCAGGGAAACTGTTCTGAGGAAATCTATTACGACGCAAACAAATTCAATAAGATTGCTCGTAAGTACTTAATTTGTTACAATAGTTATATCTTAAGTACTCTCGGAGAGTTTTCCGAAACCTTTCTATCTATTATATATATTTTCAGAATACCTACCCTAAAATTTTCCCTTCTCCCCTTAACCTTTGGAATGACGGATTTCCGCAAGGTACAACTTCCGTCGTACCTTACTGACTGTAATTTCGTTTTAACTCTCTTGTGTTTTACATAATGATGTTTTTGTCAATTACGCTATCTTATCAGGTAATGTGTTTATGTGTTTTTCTTCATATTGTGTGTCATTGGCATAAGTGGTTTTTCTGGAGTAGCTAATTATATTCGGAGATGTGTTTTTTCTCCCATATGCAACTAAAAAAGTTTGGTTATGAAATATGAAGTTTTTTTAACGTTTTATTGCAGTTTTGTTTGGCTGAATACATTTCCTTCTAAATAAAAATAAAATCGCATGAGGTTTTCTTGTAAATAAAAACAGTAATGTCACTTTAAAATCGATTTTTTTCAGCCTTACTGACGTAAGCTAACTTCAAATATTTATTACTCGACTTGTATCAAACCTAACGCAATGCGAAATATCTCTATGGATTGATTATTTTGTTGAAAAGCGATAACAATTTATTTAAATATTCTAACAACAGGTTTTAATGAATAAAAATTCCCGATAAGATAATGATGAATGCCCGGATCCTATAGGGCACTCCGGCACACTAGAGGTTAATTCCGCCGAACTCTACTAGTCCCTTCGGGAACATTTTTGTCGCGCTGGAGTACTTTGGGAGCCGAAAGAGGCGATATTATAGGCATATAATCAAAGTTATCTTTTTAAGTAAATACCGCACCAGAGTCTTAACTGCTCCCAACCGTCTGGAGCCAGGAGACTATAGAATCCCCAATCGAGGTATGTTGGAGAAGAGGAAGGTTGGGAAGTACCTGGCTATTCAAATCTGGTCACCAAACACGGCTAAAGCCATTTCAAGGAATGTTTCGATTCTGAATGGTAGCCTTTATTTTATGTTAATTAAAAATGAAAAAACAATTAAAAAACAATTTAAAAAAAAAACACATATTGATTAAATAAAACTTACTAGCGCATGC
>JAGWCC010001516.1:0-32005 GCA_022651775.1 Drusus annulatus | reverse complement strand
AATAATTTCAGTACGCCACGGTATTTAAATTGCATTTAATCAACCCACAAACGACCGAAACTTCGTTGGTGAAATTCAAGACTTGCCAGCGAAAAGCTACACTCATATACGCTTTGGGGAAAAGTTTGTTTTTATTTAATATGATTGCGAATATGTCAATATAAGTGTGTTTTTAAGCGAGCATGAATAATCGCAGTAAGAGCAAGAAAATGGTTTTTCTTTAGAATGCCAATGCCACCGCCCGCGCCCTTGCTTGTTTATCAGCAAGAAGACCAGAGGAACATCGCGATGCAAGCCACACTCGCACACAGCATGCCTTGCCAACCTCCGGTACCCGGCTCCTTTTACAGGACGCCACACCCGCTGATAAATCAGCAAAAGGACCAGAGGAGCATCGCGATGCAAGCCACACTCGCACACAGCATGCCTTGCCAACCTCCGGTACCCGGCTCCTTTTACAGGACGCCACACCCGCTGATAAATCAGCAAAAGGACCAGAGGAGCATCGCGATGCAAGCCACACTCGCACACAGCATGCCTTGCCAACCTCCGGTACCCGGCTCCTTTTACAGGACGCCACACCCGCTGATAAATCAGCAACAAAACGTCCACTACAGAAATCAGCCACGTCAGACGGCTGAACTTCTGGACGAGGACCAGAGGAACATCGCGATGCAAGCCACTCTCGCGCACAGCTCGCCTTGCCAACCCCTGGGACCAAGGGCTCCCCACATAATAGAGGGACCGCCAACACCACCGCCCGCGCCTGAGCAGACACCTACTGCCCAGATGTCGTACGAGGACGATCCACACGTGCCTCTCCACTTCTTGAGAGACACCACCTCATCCGTTCCTGGGACTTCCGGGTTCGGACAAACGCAGCATACGCCCGCGGAGACTTCTGCACTGGCAAACCTGCACCCTCATCAGCACAACGAGCGACCTGCAGACGACTACCGACCCGGTTTCGTCAACAATCAGGATTTCTCCGTGCCGATGATCACGCAGCATACGCCCGCGGAGACTTCTGCACCGGCGAACCTGCACCCTCATCAGCACGACCAGCGACCTGCAGACGACTACCAACCCGGTTTCGTCAACAATCAGGATTTCGCCGTGCCGATGATCCCGCAGCAACCAAGCGCGGATGAAACAACACCGATGTTCCCGCCGCAACCAAGCGCGGATGAAACAACCCATATTACAAGAGAATGGGCCCATCGAGGCGGTATTTCCCTACCGCAATCCGCCTCAGTGATGACGAAAGTTCTAATCCTCCGCAGTGAGACAGTGAAAAAGGCATGGAGTGCAAAGTTGCCCCCCGAGGGCTATGCCTGGTGTGAAAAAGTTCGACATAAAATCCTAAAGTGTCCCGTGTTCGCCGCGAAAGCATTTTCCCTCCGTTGGGAGACTGTGAAAAGTGTAAATTTGTGCCGAAAGTGTCACGGGAGACACCACACGCGTAATTGTCAAAGACGAAACCGGTGTGGAATAAGGGAGTGTCGATACCCGCACCACAAGTTTTTGTACTGTAAAAAAGTTACAAGTGTCGCCGCGAAAGTTTTTACCCTCCGTTGGGAGACCATAAAAAGTGTAAATTCGTGCCGAAAGTGTCACGGAAGACACAACACGCGTAACTGTCAAAAGCGAAACCAGTGTGTGATAAGGGAGTGTCAATACCCTAATCACAAGTTGTTACAAAACAAAGAAGTCACAAGTTCCGCCGCGAATCGCGCCGCCACGAACCGCCCCGCCAGTAACGGTGCCACCAGTGGCGTAGTGAAAATAACTGTGAATAATTTTTTGAATAATTTGTTACGCGAAAATAAATCGGTGTTAATAAAAACAGTGCCGGTAACAGCCAGTGGTTCCGCGAGACATGAGCCCTCATCCGCAAGACAATATGAGGATTCTACTGTCACTCGGACAGACGCGGAATTTGCAAAACAAATCGGCACGAGTGGCCCCATCAGGGCGCTACGACAACACCGAGTAAAAAGAATGTGCTCATCGTACGCACATTCCAAGAAAGTCAAAATAACATTACGCGGTGCGAGTAGAAAAAGTGTAAACACAGTGAAAAGTGTCCATCTGCTCAAGCAGCGAGTCCCAGGACGACACGCCGCTACTGACGCAAATAAGTCTGCCACCATAACGGCCCTCCGGGAGGAGGCCCTCCGGCAGAAAGTCACCAGGGAGACACTCTTCAGCATCGTGAAGAAAACATTTGACCCAGGCGGACTTCCCGCCCATTTAACATTTCGGACAAAAATGCCTCATCATCCCTACACAAAAAGGATGATAGCCAAGACACGAGGCAGTTTCTGTGTGCTGAGACTCCGCACCAACACGAGGGGGATAGCACACCGCTGCCCCACCTGCATCACGAGTCAGAGCAAGCCGTCTCCACCATTGATGGGACCCTTGCCACAATCGAGGCTGGCGCACCACGTGCCGCCCCTCGCCAATTACGGCCCCGACTACTTTGGACCCCTGAAGGTCAGTGTCGGCCGCCACAAGGAGAAGAGGTACGGCGCTTTCTTCACCTACCTATCCACGTGCGCCACCCACCTCGAGCTGACGGCCCCGCTGACGACGGACTCAGCCATAATGGCCATCCAACGCATGACTACGCGTCAAGGCCAGCCTAAAGCTTCGATGTCTTCTCATATGGGGGAGCATGGGAACGCTTGGTGCGTTCAGTTGAACACGCACTCAAAGCAATCCTGAAGGAAAGGGCCCCAAGAGAGGAAACCCTAATCACAGCATTCGCAGAAGCAGAATACACCGTCAACAGTCGCCCGCTCACACACGTGTCGGTCGACCCAAGAGACGAGGAACCCCTGACTCCCAACCACTTTATACTCGGAGCAGTGGGTACCAGGCCGCATTTGGCACTCTACGACAAACACGATGAGGAAGTATGCCTCCGCCGCCAGTGGCGTATCAGCCAGCAACTCGCCGATATGTTCTGGAGGCGGTGGCTGCGCGAATACCTCCCCACCTTGGCTGCTCGTCAGAAGTGGCACAATCCAGCCACTCCCCTGAAGAAGGATGACCTTGTGATCATCGTGGATCCCGCGCTGCCCCGCAACAGCTGGCCGCGCGGCCGGATCCTCGAGGCCACCCCGGCCGCTGACGGCCAAGTCAGGACCGCCCGAGTCCAGACAAGCACCGGAGTCTACGTACGCCCCGCCGTGAAGCTCGCCTTGCTGCTTCCAGCCTCGCAAGACGACTTGGCGACGCCTTCGCCCGTCCAGCGCCGTCCCAGGGGGACCGGCCGCTGCGGGCGACGCCGAGTCAAGCCACCGTCTCAACAGATTGGGCCCAGCTAGTCGCTGCACCGGGGGGAGTATGTATGAGACGGTATTAGTGTCAATTATTCTATCCAGAAATGCGTTGAAAACTATTTTTAAATTGTAATAATTTTCGTTCAAATCTCCTTTGAATTAGTGTTTTCGAAGAAAACAAACATTGCGAATTCATTTCTGATGAATTTATTTCATTTGTTTTTCATTCTCATCTCCGCTTTCTGAATTTGTGTTTTCATAGAAAACAGCCATTGCGTCATTCTTACAGGTATGAAATACCTTGAAAACGCATCCAATATTGATAAATCATTTCTAATAAATTTCCTTTTAAATTGTCGTTTTCGTAGAAAACGAATATCGCGTTGTTCTTGTTGGTATGAAATACCATGAAAACGAACCCAAAAACGCGGGTTTCCAATTTTGGAAATCACCATCGGGCCCCGGTTCCAAAGCCCGGGAGTCGACATTGCAAACTGGCGCCAGAGAAGCGCTCGGAATGCGATCGGAATTTCATTGAGGCGCCACTAAACAAACATGGCCGCCAAAAAGACACTAGACAGTGAAACGCGGCGGTACCGTGCCGCGCGCCTATTCTCTATGAGAAAACTGGGGAAATAGAAAATCGAATTTTCAAACGCATTTCTGGGTACCTATGTAATAGTATGAAAATGTACCTATTCTATTTGTATTTTTTGTTCTCAAAGCTCTCAGAAGCTCACAGCCGGAGATACGAGCATTTTAAAATCCATTTTGGACTCTGCCGAATTTCCGGTTAGATTCTCACAAACGAGAATTATTACGCGGCTAAAATTTTATCGACTTCTTGTAATCGTTAAAATTAGAATTTCTAAAAACGCAGACTTGTTCGTCTGCGTGAGAAAAGTTTTATTCTCTATTAAGAATTTTTGTAGATATATTTTTATGGCCGCTAGAGGCAAATATCTACCTGAATTTTGGTGATAAATGACGAAACGTCATTTCTTAATTGTAATAAAACTTCGGTTTTTTAAAAGGAAATTCCCCGTTTTCTTCGTGATTCGCTATGTTAATCCTTGCGCCAAAGTAAATAAAAATTATTTGGAAATGCTGCGGCAACAGGAAACCCAGAATCACGACGGAAACTTGAGGAAAATCACTTCTATTTTTTGTATAAAAATATTATGTTTGTTTCCCGTTTCCTGGCCAGGTGTAATAAAATACATTAATTTTTTAACTTAGAATCATTGAAGCCCGGCCAGGGAACGCGGATATCTGTACAACACCTTTACAGGTGGGAAATTTAGTTACTAAAATTTAAATTTTTCATGTAAAATTGTACTTTGTTAAGAGAATGAAAATTCTTGTGGTGGCCCAGGTGATTATGTGCGCAAATAAACATGATTCACCTTTCTACCTTGAAAGGCCAGGCCACCAGAAAAGTTTTCATTTTCCAATTTCTTATTTTCTCTCAAAACTTGTGTAACAAAAAATCTTCTTATGGCCAGAAGCATTTGATGACGATAAAGTCATTAAACACCTTTCGAATACGAAAGGTAAGGCCACAAGAAATGTTTTCCCAGAGCGAAAACAACTGACCTCATTTTCCGACCACAATCGGCAAATGAGGAGCGCGACAGTTTTTGTCAGTACTTGAAGGTGTCGCGAAACTGACCGCGAAAACACCCGCGCACGGGGCGTCCCTTCGCCCATGTTTGCTCTCGGCAAACGGTGCGTTCGGCGCATGCTATTTTTTGTATAAATAACGCAGTTTTTTGGAATAAAGTATGTCGATTAGCGATTAGCTGATCAGGACGTGACCGAGACGCGAGGCGAGACGGTCGTACCCGGCAGACGCTCACAGACGAGACCGGAAGAAGTCGAATACTTCACGATAAGTGCTTTTTACTGAATTAGCAGACCTGGGTCTGTCAATACAGTAAACTCACGAGGTCGTAAGGAGGAACTGCGCGTTGGCAGAGTGAGGCTTACGCGTACCAGAGGTGTGCGCGAGGTTTATCGCTGCCGGCAACCAGACCTGCCGAAAAGCTTTCGCAAAAACTGCCTTTCTTAAGGCAACACTAACCCCTCCAATTTCGAGTTTCTTTCAGATTCTCGTCACATCGAACTGCGCACGACCACCGTCACGGCCCCCCCGTCCCATCCAAACCCCCCGACCTGGCAAACCCTCACTTGCCTTCGCCATGGACCCCAGAAAGGTCCCTGGCTATAAGACAAAGATGAAGTATACCAAAAATGCGTATACTTCAGATACATTCACAAACAAGAATATCTGCATCGACTTCCCGAAGGGAGCGATAGGGCTCAAGATGAACCCACGCACAAGACTACACCAGTTTGTGTACGAAAGGGATGCCTCCCCGGTCGCTGGACCAAGCACGTCCGCCCCGGTACCTATGGAGGCCGAATGGAAAAGAACTGCGGCGCCGAAGCGCCCGCATTCCCCACCAGCGCAGCACCTCAGACCTGTCCAGAGGAACAGGTTCGAGAGTCTGCCTGAAGTGGGAAATGACACCTCGGTCGCGCCCCCACCATCTAAGCGCCCCGTGCCAACAGCACGTACGACAACATCAAACGGCAGAGCAAACAAAAACTCTGCAGCGGTTGAGACAGGCCGAGGAAGCACCAGGGTGCCGCCTGTGGTTATGAAGATTAATTCTTTAACCCACAACCAGATCACGGAAGAGGTGAAGCGCCACATCGGCGCCGCCCCCTTCAACTTCCGGTACAACCGGGGAGGTTCCATCAGCGTGATGGTGAGCTCAGTGGAGACACACCGCGCGCTCACAACAGCGCTCCGTGGTGAGGAAAAGCAATTCCACACCTTCACCACCGAGGCCGACAAAACCAAAAAAACCGTCATCAGGGGGCTGCCGAGGATGCCTACTGAATCCATCCTCGAGGACCTCGTGGCCCAAGGATTCCCCGCCAACGTCGTGGTCGAGATGACCACGCCCGGCTCAGAGTACCCCTTATACCTGGCCCACTTCGGCCAGCAAACCAACATGGGTCAACTGAAGGCAACAGTCAGATACCTTTGCTATTGCAAGGTATCAATGACGAAGTACCGCAGCAACAACCTGCAGCACGGTACACAGTGCCACCGGTGCCAGAACTTCGGCCACGGGTCCAGGAACTGCGCCCACGTCGCTCGCTGCGTCAAGTGCGAGGGGGCCCACGCCACGGCGGCATGCCTCAAGATCGACCGTGAACAACCCGCCAAGTGCTGCAATTGCGGAGGTCCTCATCCCGCAAATTACAGCGAATGCCCCAAGAGAGTGGCATACGTAGCTGCTCTCCAGCGCAGAGCAAGGCCCAGTAACGCCCCGCAGCGCAGGGCGCCAGAGGCGCGCGAGCCAGCCCCGACAGCCAGGGTAGACGGCAGATCCTGGGCTAATGTCGCCAGTGGCGGCTCGTCAAGCCCCCCACCACGACCGGAGCAGCAACGTGCACCGCAGCCCGAGAGACGGGAGCAGGAAGCACCGAACACCTCCGATGACGAGGACATCATGTCTCTCCTGCAGGGCCTCATCAGGGTCCGAGGGAGGCTCGCCACCTGCAAATCCAAGGCAGAAAAACTGGTAATCCTCATGGAGCTACTGACCGACACCATCAATGGATAGTGCGGCATCGGAGGTCAAAATTCTTATGTGGAACGCGCGCAGCGTCCGGTCGAAAACTGAAGAGCTACTAGACCTGGCCAACAGCTTGGAAACGGACATCATTCTACTCAGTGAGACACATCTTGATGAAAAAACACGACTCAGAGTGCCGGGATACGAGATATTCAGGAACGACCGAGTCGAAATAACAAACCGGAGAACGATTTGTTCAGGCGGAACAGCTATCCTGGTGCGTCAGGGCCTACAAGCAACGCGCATACCTACCCCAGTACTGAGAAACATGGAAGCCACTGTCATCAGAGTCGAGATAAATAGACAACATATTACGATTATATCGGTATACTGCCCTGCGAGCAGTACAAACACCATCGAGAGGAGCGACCTTGACAAACTACTCGGCCTCGGAGCGAGAGTCCTGATGGCGGGCGACCTCAATAGTAAACACAGATATTGGAATAACTACAGAGCCAATAAAAACGGAAATATTTTATTCAAACACCTAGAGGGCCACGAATACAGCATTCTCGCTCCGGACAGGCCGACTTTTCACAGGAGGAACATGACATATCCAAGCACTCTCGATATCGCACTTGCGAAAAATATAATCGAAATATCTCCTCTGAAGACACTGGACGAACTCTCATCCGACCACCTGCCTGTGAGCTTCTCAATCGGCGGTGAAAACGCCAGAAAAACACGAACTCAGCTGGACTTTCAAAAAGCCGATTGGAAAGGGTTCAAAGGAGAAATTAACGAAGGAATTTACCTCTCGACTAAAACTTTCAACTCGCCAGAAGAAATCGACCTCGCCGTCGGTTCACTGACAGAGCTAATACAAGTAGCGAGGGACAAATTCATTCCGAATAAAACCTTTAAACCGTTTGCAGTGAAGCTCACACCGCACATCCAATTCATGATCAGGGAAAAAACAGACTTCGCCGGATTCATCACGACACCCGAGAGCGATGTTTCAAAACAGCTGTAAACTCGCTAACTCGCGAAATTCGCGATGAAATCGGCAAGTTGAAAAATTCTCTTTGGATGAAGAAAGTCGAAACTCTCAGCACTGAGGACAATTCCATCTGGCGTATGGCGAAGGCCCTACGTTACCAGGACAACAGCATTCCGCCGCTCCGGTGGCCCGAATCTACGACTCCGGCACTCTCGAACGAAGAAAAAAAGCGAATATATTGGCCGACGGGTTCGAAAAAGCACAATCTTCCACAGACGGAATGGAAGACGCGGAAACAAACATTGCGGTGGAGGCCTCACTAAATGCAATAAACCAGCTGGCACCGACAGATCCGAACGACATACAGTTCACCACGCCGAAGGAAGTCGCCCTCATAGTGAGATGCCTAAAACCTAACAAGGCACCAGGCGAAGATCAGATCTCCAACATCCTGCTAAAACATCTACCGCAGAGAGCGATCGTTTACGCATCAAAAATTTTCAATTCCTGCCTTCTATGGGGCCATTTCCCGACAGCCTGGAAAAACGCCAGTGTGTTGCCCTTCAACAAACCAAACAAAGACCGCACGAACCCGTCTAGCTATCGCCCGATCAGCTTGCTGTCGACGCTCAGCAAAATACTGGAGCAAGTACTTCTAATTCGCTTCCGCCATCACCACGATCTTGAGAAGACGTTACAAGATGAACAGTTCGGTTTCAGAAGGAAACATTCTACCGTCCAACAACTCACGCGCGTCACTGAACAAGTGACTATAGGATACAATAAGAAACACTACACCGTCATGGCGTTATTGGATCTCGAAAAAGCGTTCGATACAGTGTGGACGGACGGCTTAATTCACAAGATGTACGTGACTAAAACACCAACGTACATCATAAAAATTACACAATCGTACCTGAAAAACCGAACGTTCACAGTAAAGGTGAAGGATGCGACTTCCACCAAACGCCCCGTCCGCAAAGGTGTGCCCCAAGGAAGTTTACTAGGCCCGAATTTCTTCACCCTATATACGTACGACATGCCTACGCTCATGAGGAGTTGCAGGAAAGCTATTTTTGCGGATGACGTAGCGGTGTACGCTACTTCCAGCAATTCGAACAAGGCCACTGAATATGTACAATCAGGCCTCAACGATCTTTCGGACTACTATAAAAAGTGGCGCCTCAAACTCAACGAGGCGAAAACGGAAGCAATTACATTCACGCGCAGAATCAAAAATAGAATTCCGACACGCAATATAACAATGGGTGGAAAAATAATCGAATGGAAAGCCGAAGTAAAATACTTGGGACTAACTATGGATAGCCGTTTGTCATGGAAACCGCACATTCAGATAGCGAGAAGGAAATCACAGGGAGCGATCGGGGCGATCAGCCCAATTTTCAAGCGCCAGAGCTCACTGAGTGAAAATAAGAAACTTCGCCTGTACTATAGTCTCATCCGGCCATCTATGACGTACGCGATCCCGGTTTGGAGCAACATCGCTCACTCAACATTCAACCAGATACAAGCTACACAAAACAAATGCGTGAAAATCATCTACAACACACCTCTTTACACAAACCTCAGACGCTTACACGAACACGAAGAAATACCTAGCATACAGGAGCACGCATTTGATCTCACAACGCGATTCTACGAAACTCTGAACCCGGATAACGCACTGATTAGCGGGCTTGGAAACTACAATACACCCGAGGACTTACCGTTCTACTACAGGCACAGAATGCCGAAGCATATTATTATGACCTTCCGTGAGGACAACCAGGGACAAGCCGAGGAAACCGAAATGGTGGACGAGACATATGACTTGCATCACATCGGCTAGGTAAAAAATCCCATCCCATTCCCACTCCACGCCTCTGTTCTCCTTAGGAAAGACGACGTAAATGAAAAAGGATGCAGCTCCAAGTAGAAAAAACATGAAATATTTAACTTCAGTCAAATAAAATTTTTCAAACAGTAACAAGTTCAGAACTTATGTATCTCTTTTTATCTTTTCCTTGCTTAGGGTTTTTAATCCAGTAAAGATCTTTTCCCTAAGAAAACACTAATGTAAAAATAAACTCAGTCAAGTAAATAAAACCATCAGATGGTGATAGTAATAAGGCCTAATGAGCCGCAGTACTAGTTAGATAGACATTATGAGGGGTATTTGTATAAGCCCCAGCTAGTTAGTAGAGGATTACGAAAGAATCCATAAAATCAAAAAAAAAATCAATAAAGTATGACCATTTCATCATTGTCTGAAACAACTAACCACTAACTCAACAGTCAATAAATGCACTAGCTCCGGAACAGACGTGTCTTTGATATTACTCCTTTTCTGTTTCACCCCACACACCTTCATTCAAACTAGCAAAGAGTTTCATATTGTCAACGGCAATCCATCACCGCGTGCAGAGGAGAAATTAAAAAAAAATTATGTGTGTCATAACCTTGGAGTAAGAATATCTATACAGAGAGAGCTAATTTGTTTTACCCAACCTATACAAAATTGCGATAAATTACTTTCTCCGGGTTTTTACGTCGTTTACCGTGAAAGAAAAGAGACAGCAAAATTTTGGCAAAATTTCACACCGCTTCAAAGTATTGTGACCATGTTCTGTGACTCGTGCATCTCACGGGACTCCGCCCACACGCTTTGATGTGCAACTAAACTGAACATAACTCAACGGTATTTAGGTTATATTGCTTATTTATTTTTATAAGAATACTTTTAAAAGTGGTTATACGAATAAATTAAAACAATGTGTCGACTTGTGCTATGAATGGATGTATAAATACCCTAACCATAGTCTTAGCCACGCCCAGGTTCAACCGAGTCAGTAAAACCTAGTAAAACTGACTACAGATGGATCTACAGCGTTACCTCTTGTATATTATGGCTCAAAGGTCACAACACAAATGATTCATATGAAACAGTAAATATTATATTTGTGGCACGTTCCAGAGTTGTAGATACTCTAAGTATCGCCCTGGTGAAAGACCACCTTTCAGAATCAAAACGTTGCTTTAAATGGCTTTAGCCGGATTTGGTGGTCAGATCTGAATAGTCGGGTACCTCCTAACCTTTCTCTTCTCCATCTTTTATGCCCCCTCCCTATCTTCGGCCTCAATATATGTATATATTATATTTATTTTTTCAATCTTTTGGTTACTGTATATGAAAAATAAAGTATTATTGATCACTGCCTAGCAAAGGGGAAGTAAAACCTAAAAACATCAGTGTTTTATAACTGTCGTATTGGTAGGAAATTAGAAATAATTATATATTATTTCTTTACCTAACTTGAACTGGGTTCTTTACGAACTAAAATTAATTTCATTGACATTTCTACAATCGTCCCTTGTCTATGGTAATATCCATCTGACAGCTGTCAACTGTATGCCATTAACTGCTCCGTTTCTGCATTAATATTACATAAACTGCTCTTCATTTGCATGTTTGGATTGACTGCCTACATCGTTACGTTTATTTATATATATATATAAAATTATTTGTTCCTAGGACGCCTCTTAAACTTCTTCCGATATAAGGTTATGTTCCTCGCCATTGAAACACATTCTCGTTAAAACTTTGCGCTTCGCCTTGAACGTGAGTAGATTTATGTTTTACTTATTAATTCCTTGTCTGTCCAACGGCGATAGATCTTTGTCGTTAACCTTTCGCTTGTTGTAAAAACTTTGTACACAATGCCATACGTATAGGCACGTTTTTCTTAGATTTTGAGTTTTTAGGTTACGTTCATTCTAGAAATTGTTACGAAAACAATTTCGCAACTACAATATTGGGTTCGTCCATTGGATGGGACCTTTTAGCACACGGACAGCGCAGGAATTGTGGGTGGCCCAGTTGGCAATCCGAAAAGGCGGCATTGCTAACGCATTCCTTGGCCAACAGCTCGATATCTCGGTTGCTCCTTCCCGCCGCAGATCACGGACCAACACTCGCCGCGGCAGTATTTGTGGGCAGAGACTTCCCGTCCGCAGCCGACCTCCAACTACCTGGATCTACCATCGCGACTTCTCCTTGTCTCTTTGCAATCTTCGTCCATGATCAGCACTATTCGCCTGACGTGTGCACCAAGCCTTAGCCATACCTTTAATTACCTTCATATCAAATCACAATAATTGCTGACTCATGACTAAATCTTTGTCCCACCTACATTGCTACTTGAACAATCTTGCTAATTCTGGTCGTTCGAAACAAACCAACATATCACACATATAACCCCATTTTAAATAGACACGTAGCAAACATACATGTAAACCCAATTTAATTATGTAGTGTACCATACCTAACCTAGAATTTTCGTGATATCTCACTCATATCCTAACAAATTGTGAAAATAGCAACAAAAATGGCATTGACACGTCATTTTTAATCTCGTGTAATATGTTTGTATTCAATGGTACCCATTAATGTACTACTCGATGTATATACATAGAATGTTATTTAGTGTGTCTGTACCGGATGGGGACGCGGGACGTTAAAGACGAGGATATCCAATCAGTCCTCGCTCTCTAATTTAGCGCGCCCGTGACCTCGTACGCCTATGCTCTCTCTGTCAGTAGTTCAGTGATAATGAAGGATGCGGGGACTGAGGGGAGCTTCATATTTACGTTGAAGTGCTGAACCAGCCCCCGCTCTCCGCATCCTGGTCCACCGTCCGCAGTCTGTCATCTCAAGTGGCTGGATCCGAGAGCCAATCACGACAAAATCCAGAATTGTCAGCCCCAGACCCGTGTCTCACTATGTTTTAACCTACTTTAGATTTATATTGTGAGAGTTTGGCCGTAGGTAGCTCCAAATAAAGTAAACAGAAAGATCGGCCGAGCTCTCTTTAGCTTAATTAATAATAAGAATTAATAATTTGTCTAGACATAAGTTCTTTGTTATAATTTCTCCCAAAAATGTCGGGCTTGGGACCCCTTCTAGTTGTATTTGTAATTTTTTATTGGAATTAATAAAAATGTGGAGAAAATGCAGCTTAGGCTGAGCGAGAGAAATTGAAGAGGTTAATAGCTGGCATTTTTGTTTCATCCGCTGCAAAATGTGTAGCGGGTTACACAACGAATCTAAAATCACAAAGCACATGAAAATGGGTTGCATTCGTCCCGGCCCGCACGAGAGGACAGGGGTCGGGCGCCGGGTATAAATACGAGTGCAATAACCTACTCAAGTCACTCTCTCGCCACACTACAAGATTCACCTTTCGACTCCGCTCTGCCTACTGCTGCCTTCCATCTGATCTACTGACCGCTCGTTTGATTTACGACACCCTGGACCTCACCTCTTCCCCCTTGGATCACCGAAGCAGCAGCTCCCATAAAAGCGTGTGAGAGATCCACACATCTACAGCGGCTACTGCACGACTGGCCGGCCTATATTTCAGTCTGTGTGTGAGACAGACGTCCCATACATAGTGGTCCTTCGCTAGACGGATCTAGTCGCCAGCCGCTACCGAGATGCCCCGATCTCTCCGCTCTGGCAAAGGAGAGCTCCCGAAGACGCAACAAGCAGACGAGATGTCAACCCCGCAGCGCTCGGCACTGCAATGGCAAACTCTGCAGTGCTTGGCCTCGCACCCCCGCACCCCGCAACCCCGCAGAAACCGGACCCGCCCTGCCCGGCACCGCATCCCCCGCAGCCCGCTACTCCGCAGCACCCGGTCCCGCAGAGCCCGGTGCAGGTGTACCCGGCTACGCACACCCTGCAGCCCCCGGTCCGGTCTACGCCGACTCAGGTGCACAAGACTTTGCGTACCGCGGGCCCGAACAACAATTCTCAGCTTCCGCGGACGAGCAAGAAGCCCTCACGTCCGATAGTGAGGCTTCTACGGAAGACACTCTCCGACAGCTGAGACGAGAGCTACGGGAAGAAAGGAAACGTAGCAGGGACTCAGCCCGGCAGATCGCTCAACTGATTGCCGCGCTTGGAGTTTCGAGACAGCCGCTCGAGATATCGCCGGCGCCTCTCACCGAGCTACCCCCCGCAGCGCAGTACATTGCCTAGACCCCGTGCCGGTAGCAACACACAATGCAGCACCGGGTCAGGCGGCTACAGATCACACACAGGCTGTTATCTATAGCACAGAACACCGGCCAGCGTCACATCTACCGACACCCGGCCAGATGACACCTTCGGGACACGTGCCTTCCCTAAGCAACCCGGTGGCGGACGAGATGACCCGCCATACACGTGAGTGGGTGAATCAAGGAACCCAAGACCCTCTCGCGCAGATTGCCGCGGTTATGGCGGAAGCGTTCCGTAGTTCCCAGGCGGGAAGTACTCCGAGACCGCAAGAAGAAGAGAACCGAATGGCGTCGCTTATTGCACGTCAGTCTACGGCAAAGGATTTGCCGATATTTTCCGGAGATGCTGTAGAGTGGCCCACATGGCAGGCCCAATTCTATCAGTCGACGGTAACATGTGGAATGACGGCGGCCGAAAATCTACTACGATTACAACGCGCGCTACGTGGAAAAGCGCGCGAAGCCGTCAGCGCGCTCTTAATGGACCCTGCGCAGGTCCCTGAAATTATGGACGTGCTCAAACACCGTTTCGGCGGTACACAAGCGATAGCCGCCATAATGAACGAAAAAGTGAAGAGGCTACCGCGGCTACCGGAAGACGCGTCAAATGAAGCTCTCGTAGAATTTTCCGGGACAATACAAAATGTTGTAGCCTCACTCCGCAACCTGCCTGGCAATTATTTAAGCAACCCGGCGCTACTAAGTGAAGTAGCCTCTAAAATGCCGCTAGCACTACGCGTCGCGTGGATGGACAAAGTCGCTGATGACGCAGAGATTGCGAACATTCACCAGTTCGCGGCTTTCCTTAAGCGGCTAACTAACGCGATCCCGCGATCGGGGCTCATAGACAGTGTACGGCCGATGCGAGCTCGCCGGGAACAGGTACACGTACAAAGTACCACGATAGTGAACGATAAAAGTGAGGTGAAAAGTGTCAGTGAAAAATGTGCGCAGTGCGGCGGTGCGCATAAGTTACGTGAGTGCCCACAGTTTGCCGCGATGGACATACCCGCTCGGTGGGAAATAGTGAGAAACACGCGCGCGTGTCACAAGTGTTTGGACAAGGGGCACTACACACGTACGTGTAAGTTACGCACAAATTGCGGGGTAGGTACGTGTCGTTTGTACCACCACAAGCTACTGCATGACCCGTCACGGTACGTGGTCCCCGCCGCCGCGAGTGAGACTGTAAGCACCACGTGGTTTGCGCAAAAAGCAGTGCTGTTAAAAATAGTGCCAGTTACGATAAGTGGTCCAGACGGACAAGCGTCGGTGCATGCGTTACTCGATGAAGGGTCGACCATAACACTTGTCGATGCCGACCTCGCTAACGTAGTAGGTGCGAGCGGTCCCACCCGCGGGATTCGCATACATGGCGCCAATGGAATGTGCTCGTCGGATAGCGCTTCACAACGAGTGAAAATTTCAGTGCGCGGAGACGGAGAGGAATACGTTATTACCGCCAATACGGTTACGAACTTAGATCTCCCGCAACAACTAGTGGCTGGAAGTCGGCAAGTGAAACCGCGGATTCTTATCGGCCAAGATAACGCACATCTTATCGTTTCGCGGGAGGTTCAAGAAGAAGACGGCGGCCGTATGATGTCACGGACAGCTTTGGGTTGGATCAAGCACGGGGGCACAAGTCAGAGCCTGGAAAATGGTACCACGCTGAGCCTCACAGGAGAGGCAGCCGACGCAGACCGACAAATCAACGAACTTGTAAAACATCATTTTTCAGTTGACTCACTCGGTGTTACTACCGCGAGCCGGGTTTCCGCGGATATACAGCGCGCGGAGGCTCTCATGGCAAATACCACTCGCCCCCTTACCCTGGGTCAGTGGGAAACCGGGCTTTTGTGGAAAGAAGATAATACGCGGCTGCCCGACAACCGCCAGTGCGCAGTAAATCGGCTCGCGTCCTTAGAAAGAAAACTGAAAAGGGAACCCAGCCTAGCAGTGGCATACACTGAGAAAATCAAGCGACTAACTGAACGCGGATATGCGATCAAACTGTCCGAATCTGAAGCAAGCACGCCGTCCCGGAGAAAATGGTACTTGCCACACTTTTTCGGTAATAAACCCGAACTGTCCCGGCAAATTGAGAGTTGTATTCGACGCCGCAAGTCGTTGCCGCGGTACCTCGCTAAATGATCGATTGTTAACCGGCCCAGACCTCTTATCATCGCTTTTGGGCAACATATTGCGCTTCCGGGAGGGAAAAGATTGCCGTAGCCGCTGACATAGAAGAGATGTTTCTACGTATAAAAATTAAAAAAGGAAGATCAGATGTCCCAATTATTTCTATGGCGAGATACACCACACGAACCACCAAGTACCTACATGTTGACTTCGATGATGTTTGGTGCTACGTGTTCTCCTAGTAGCGCCCAGTACGTACGCAATACGGTAGCCAGAGCTAGCGTTGCCGAGTTCCCGGCCGCCGCGGCGGTACAGTTAAAGTTCTATATGGATGATTATTTAGACGCCACGGATACAGCGAGCGAGGCCGCTACGCTAGTACGAGACGTAAGCGCCCTGCTAGCTAAAGGAGGTTTCTACCTAGCTAGTTGGGCCTCCAACGCTCCCGCAGCAATTCAAAGCATACCGACGGAAAAACGTGCGCAATCAGCCATCGCAATCAACAACGGCGCCGGCGCCAATACAGAAAAAGGTGCTAGGTCTAGCATGGGACCCGGTTAGCGATCACTTTATATACAAATTTAAAGAGACCGAGACGCATGAACTCAGCCGTCACCCAACCAAGCGGCAACTACTGAGTACCGTAATGAAAATATTTGACCCTGTAGGGTTCGTAGCCTGCCCTCACGGTACGGTCAAAAATCTTACTACAAGATGTCTGGAGGTCAAATATAGGCTGGGACGAGCAGATCAAGGAAATTCACGCTACAAGGTGGGGCGAGTGGATCAAAGCGTTGCAGCAGAACGAAATTAGGATTCCGAGGCGCTGCCTTCTACAAAAGAAAGGGAATTTCCAACTACATCTCTTCTGCGACGCTTCGGAGGCTGCTTGTTGCGCAATAGCATACCTCGTCGAGACTTGTCGGGAAGTTAACTACTCAACCTTTCTAGCGAGCAAGTGTAAGGTGGCGCCTCTAAAACCGCTATCGATTCCGCGCCTTGAGCTCCAAGCGGCGCTAATGGCCGCCCGCCTCGCAGATAGCATTAAAAAAGAAATGCAGTGCCGGATATATCGCACTACGTATTGGACAGACTCAACTACGGTCTTGTGCTGGCTGCGAACGGACCCAAGGAGCTACTCAGCCTTCGTCTCCAACCGCTTAGGTGAGATCGATGATCTAACAAGCGTCACCGACTGGAGATGGGTTCCTACTAAAAACAACCCAGCTGACATCGGGACCCGCGACGTGGATATGCCCGATCTCTCGCCCGGTGGAAGGTGGTTTTCAGGACCGTCCTTCATCACCACACCGGAGAGCGAGTGGCCCGTGCAGAAAAACCACCACATACAACCAGACGAACTCACCTTGGAGACGAGGCCTAAATTTACGGGCCTCACTATAATACAGGAGGACGCTCTACCCGCCATCGAGCGATTTTCTTCGTGGAATCGGCTCATCCGCTCAACTGGATGGATGCTCAGATTTATCAGGCGGTGTCGAGAGGGACCCCGCCGGGCCCCACGTGAAGGGCCCCTGCGCGCTGAGGAAATCCGCGCCGCCGAAACTCACTGGGTCAAAAAATCACAAAAAGAAGCCTTTAGCGTGGAAATGAATGCAATACGCCGTAATGCCCCGGCGCCGGTCAGTAGCCGGCTCAACGCGCTAACACCTTTCCTCGGGCAGGACGAGATTTTACGAATGGGCTCGCGGCTGAATGCCGCCAAAGGGGTAGCACAAAGTGTGCGAACCCCGGTCATATTAGACGGAGATAACCCGTATACACGCTTGCTAATACGCCACTACCATCATAAAGGGGACCACGCAAGTACGGAGAAAGCAATGGCAGACATACGAAATAGTTTTTTTGTGCTCAAATTACGTACAAATATCAGAAAAATTGCGCATAAGTGCCTCGTATGCCGCATGCGGAAAGAAAAACCGCATCCGCCTCTAATGGGACAACTACCCGCTGCTCGAATCGCTCACCATATTCGCCCTTTCACTAATTGTGGGCTCGATTACTTCGGGCCAGTACAGGTCACCGTCGGCCGGCATCGCGAGAAAAGATACGGGGCCTTATTCACATGCCTTTCCACTCGAGCGGTTCATTTAGAGTTGGCCCATTCTCTAAAAGCCGACTCAACTATTATGGTGATACAAAGAATGACGGCTCGTCGAGGACAACCCGCAGCAATATATTCGGATAATGGGACTAACTTCCACGGAGCAGACCGGGAAATGAAGGAAGCACTTTTAGCCTTGCACGAGGACCCGCAAGTTCGAGATCATATTGCCACTCAAGGAATCGAGTGGCACTTTATCCCTCCAGTATCACCACACATGGGGGGAGCTTGGGAACGCCTCGTGCGATCAGTAAAAAGGGCCCTAGAAGCGGTCTTAAAAGAACGAGCCCCCGAGAAGAGACCTTGTTGACGGCCATGGCGGAAGCAGAATTTGCGGTAAATAGTAGGCCGCTGACCCACCTGTCAGTCGACCCCCGTGATGACGAGCCGCTGACGCCTAACCATTTTCTTCTGGGGTCTGCGGGGACGCGACCTCACCTATCACTCTACGGTCCTAAAGAAGAAGAGATCTGCCTGAGACGACAGTGGCGCATCAGCCAGCAGATTGCCGACATGTTTTGGCGAAGGTGGCTGAAAGAATATCTCCCTACACTAGCTGCCCGACCTAAATGGCAACACCGGAGCACTCCGATACAGAAAGATGACCTAGTGCTGATAGTTGACCCGGCCCTACCGCGCAACAGTTGGCCCCGGGGACGGGTCATCGAAGCCACGCCCGCGGCTGACGGCCAAGTACGAACCGTTCGTGTACGTACCAGTACCGGTGAGTACACGAGACCAGCTGTGAAAATCGTCGTCCTCCTTCCAGCCCTTACCGGCCGAACTTCCTGCAGCAAACACCACTTCATCATATCGCCGGCGAGGAGCTGGCCGCCAAGGGCTCCGTCACCCACGACCCCGATCCTAGTTGACCAGGGCACAACTGACGTTGCACCGGGGAGAGTGTACCGGATGGGGACGCGGGACGTTAAAGACGAGGATATCCAATCAAAGTCCCTCGCTCTCTAATTTAGCGCGCCCGTGACCTCGTACGCCTATGCTCTCTCTGTCAGTAGTTCAGTGATAATGAAGGATGCGGGGACTGAGGGGAGCTTCATATTTACGTTGAAGTGCTGAACCAGCCCCCCGCTCTCCGCATCCTGGTCCACCGTCCGCAGTCTGTCATCTCAAGTGGCTGGATCCGAGAGCCAATCACGACAAAATCCAGAATTGTCAGCCCCAGACCCGTGTCTCACTATGTTTTAACCTACTTTAGATTTATATTGTGAGAGTTTGGCCGTAGGTAGCTCCAAATAAAGTAAACAGAAAGATCGGCCGAGCTCTCTTTAGCTTAATTAATAATAAGAATTAATAATTTGTCTAGACATAAGTTCTTTGTTATAATTTCTCCCAAAAATGTCGGGCTTGGGACCCCTTCTAGTTGTATTTGTAATTTTTTATTGGAATTAATAAAAATGTGGAGAAAATGCAGCTTAGGCTGAGCGAGAGAAATTGAAGAGGTTAATAGCTGGCATTTTTGTTTCATCCGCTGCAAAATGTGTAGCGGGTTACACAACGAATCTAAAAATCACAAAGCACATGAAAATGGGTTGCATTCGTCCCGGCCCGCACGAGAGGACAGGGGTCGGGCGCCGGGTATAAATACGAGTGCAATAACCTACTCAAGTCACTCTCTCGCCACACTACAAGATTCACCTTTCGACTCCGCTCTGCCTACTGCTGCCTTCCATCTGATCTACTGACCGCTCGTTTGATTTACGACACCCTGGACCTGACAGCACGACATCGCCAGTGCACATTCGGTGGGAAGGAGAATATTGCCCGGGAACTAAATCTCTTCGCATATTGACATATCCTACGTCAGTGAGAAGAGATTCGAGAAAAAATCGTATTGATTCTTGAAAGAATATCTCTTCCTTGACGTGATCCTGACCACTAGCTGATTTTTATTGAAAAATTATTATTTTTATTCCGCGTAATTATGTATTTCTTAATTTATAAATCATTATTTCCAAATATTAGGACAATTTGTTAAGTATGTATAAAACTATTAACAGTTTATAATGTTTGAATTCTGTACTTTCTATGGACTCTGCATTTTAGTTGGTTCTGTTATTTGCTTGTCACGTTTCGTCAATTTGCACCTTGGACGAAAACATTACAAATACAAACCTTCTATCAAAAAATCCTCTAACCTCTTTATATGGTTGGGTTCAATATCAACAAATAATATATTGTTTTTATTATTTACTGTGCTACGGTGTAACCTAGTTGTACCGGACGGCTATGACTAAAACACTTCTCGAATGCATTAGTAGATAACCTTGGATGAAATGTGTATTTCTATCAATTTCGGCTAAACAAAAGGTACAATCACCTTTATCTACAAACATAAGTACATTTTCATTTCTCCACAGATTCTGAGTGACAGAGATCAGTTAAAATTTGATTCCAACGCGTATTCCCAGTATCACCAACGAAGGTGAAATCGGCCGAACGCACCAACTACATCAATTAGTTCATAATTCAAAAAGTTGTCATTTATGCAATCATTTTTTCAAAATGTTCATGCCAACTTCCAAGAGCGCTGCCTGTGGTAACTACAATGTGATCTCCTTTGTGGTGAGTGACGAGATCACATAATTGGAACTGACTCAGCTCTACTGGGTTTCCAACCTTCTGAAATTTGAAGAGTTATTTTCAATAACCTCGAAGCTCTTTGTCCCGTGAGGCTCTTTCTCCTAGTTTTGACTGCTTGTTCAGCCGGTTGGGGGTTCTAATGTGTCAGCCTTTAAGGAGAACAAAGCGTCTCCGAGTAGTTTGTTTGGTGGTGTCGGCGTCTGCTTCACTCCCCGTAACTAAACGCTTTCCGAGTAAAGACTTGATAAATACTCTCGGTTTCCAGGTGAACAAGGCTCTAGGAACAATGGAGCATTCTAATGTTGAGCGAGTCGCCATCAAGGCAGAACCAGGGACTCGAGAAGAAGGCGGAGGTGGAATGTCGTATGGTGAAATAGATATCGATCTCCCAGATATAAAAAAGGAATGCTTGGAGCACTCTGAGAGAATTCACCAAACAGCGGGTAAAACCAAATTTCCTTGATATATTTGTTATGAAACTCACACATCCCGTACTCTTCAAATGAAAGACAACAGACGGTTCGAATCCTCTCGTACGAATGTAGCATAGTCTGGACTTTCAGGGCTTTGGCTGGGTCCACTTTCCTGAACTGTCCCTTCACGGGGCGGCAATTATAAAAATCACATACAAACCATTTACATTGCCCAAAAATTTATAATTAAAATAATCCTAAAAAATTTTTTTATATCCTTCAGAACTTTTATTTAAAGAATTCAAAGTCAGAAAATTAAACACCCTTTATTTGTACCACGCCACTGTACAAATATATAAAGAAGACATTTTAAATAAAACCGAACCATTCAATAATACAAAAAATCTTAGACAAGAATGCATATTACCAATCCCGATATGTAAAAAAAACAATAGGCCAACAAAATTATAAATATCTAGGAATAAAATTCTTTAATAGTTTACCAGAAAAAATAAGATTAATTAATGATGATCTTAAAGAATTCAAAACACAATTAAAAAACTACACCGAAAACTTAAAATAAATATCTTTGAAAAATCATTACAGCAAATTATTAGTAACTAAATAAATAACACCCCCTCATACACACAAGCATTGCTTTTTTATGAGGGTACACCTTTACAATTTATAATGAAATGTTAGATTTAAAAATATATATAAATTGATATAACACTACTATGTATTATGTTTGATAAAAAAAAAAAAACACATAGTCTGAGGTGAGAAATTGATTTGGAAAACGTATTAAACAAAGCCAAAACACTTTTTTTTCGACAGAATAAAACATACTATATCATTTGTAAGCACCCTTAGAATTATTGACACAGTCAAGATGGATGAATTTTTAATATTTAAAAAGAAAATTCGATTAGTTTTTTTTTTGTTGACATGACAGCGTTGTCATAGATTATTCTATCTTCCTGGCTGTAGAACCAACCTGCCTGCAACATGGCTCTGTCCGTGGGGAGGAATATATTACTCCTTAACGAAATCTCTTCCGATTTCGACATTCTACGTCGGTGAGGAGAGATTCAGAAGGGAAATCCTATTGATTCTTCAAAGAATTTCTCCTCATTGATGTGATTTTATCTACTACGTGTAATTTTTGTATATTTTTTTCCTTAAATAATTTCTTAATTTGAAGTTATTTGCAAAATAACGTCCGATTTCCTATGTCGAAGAAAAGATTTAAATAACTCGTTTTTATTAGTATTAGAAGTCGAAAAACTTGTTTGTAAAAGAAAAGTACATATATATTTGTGTAACTTCCTTTCTTACCTTCTCTCTGTTCATTCCCTACGAGGCTAGTTATATTGTTTTCTCTTCTAGGTGCGGTATCGAGGGCAAAGAACCTCATTTCGGTTCAACAAAGACGCGACGGAGAAGAACCGAATACTTCAAAGAAATTAGCTTCAAAGCCTAACCTAGTGGCTCATTTACGGATTCATACAATTCAAAAACAATTCTCTTGCTCTTACTGTAATTATTCATGTTCGCGAAAATCGATCTTAATTAGACATTTTCGAACTCATACTAAAGAAAAACCATTCTTTTGCTCTTACTGTGATTATTCATGTTCGCAAAAACCATACTTAATTTACCATATTCGAACTCATACTAAAGAAAAACCATTCTCTTGCTCTTACTGTGATTATTCATTTTCGCGAAAATCAATCTTAATTGAACACGTTCGAACTCATACTAAAGAAAAACCATTTTCCTGCTGTTCCTGTGATTATTCATGTGCGCGAAAATCACACTTAATTCAACACATTCGAACTCATACTAAAGAAAAACCATTCTCTTGCTCTTACTGTGATTATTCATGTTCGCAAAAATCAGGCTTAATTAAACACATTCGAACTCATACTAAAGAAAAACCATTCTCGTGCTCTTACTGTTTATACTCATGTTCGCGAAAATCAAGGCTTATTCTACACATTCGAACTCATACTAAAGAAAAACTATTCTCCTGCTCTTACTGTGATTATTCATGTTCGCGAAAATCAGACCTTATTAAGCACATTCGAACTCATACTAAAGAAAAACCATTCTCTTGCTCTTACTGTGCGTATTCATGTTCGCTCAAATCAAACCTAATTACACATATTCGAACTCATACTAAAGAAAAGCCGTTCTCTTGCTCTTACTGTGATTATTCATGTTCGCGAAAATCATCTTTGATAAGACACTTTCGCACTCACACTCAAGAAAAACCATTCTCTTGCTCTTACTGTGATTATTTATGTTCACAAAAATCACAATTAATTAGCCATTTTCGAACTCATACTAAAGAAAAACCATTCTCTTGCTTTCCTGTGATTATTCATGTGCGCGAAAATCACACTTAATTCAACACATTCGAACTCATACTAAAGAAAAACCATTCTCCTGCTCTTACTGTGTTTATTGATGTTCGCAAAATCACAATTCAACACATTCGAACTCATACTAAAGAAAAACCATTCTCTTGCTCTTACTGTGATTATTCATGTTCGCTCAAATCAAGCCTAATTACACATATTCGAACTCATACTAAAGAAAAGCCATTTTCTTGCTCTTACTGTGATTATTTATGTTCTGACAAATCGTCTTTGATAAGACACTCAGGCACTCATACTGCAGAAAAACCATTCTCTTGCTCTTACTGTGTTTATTCATGTTCGCGAAAATCACACCTAATAACACATGTTCGAACTCATTCTAAAAAAAAACCGTTCTATTGCTCTTACTGCGATATTCATGTTCGGACAAATCACACTTAATTATTCATATTAATTACACACATGCGAATTCATATTTAAAAAAAACCGTTCTCTTGCTCCTACTGCGCTCATACGTGTTCGCAAAAACCAAACTTTATTACACACATTCGTATTCATAATAAATAAAAATAAAAGAATTACCAAAACTTATATGAGTGTAGTTTTTTTCTCGGAATCTTGGATTTCACCAACGAAGTTTCGGTCAAAGACAGGAATGTGAAGACGGAATAGAACTAAATAATTTCATAAGTGGACGAAAAACTTACTTCAATATGATAAGTATAAACAAACGAAGTGTCCGAAAACAGTTAAGAGTTATGTTTTTTTTCCAATTCCCGCTAATTAATTTATTATATAAACTTTTGTTTTCTCGCATATAAACATTTCCTTACCACTTTTTTTTAACATTACCTCCGCACAGGAAGCCTCGAGTGAAATAATTTCCCTCAGGGCCTATGTCATCTTTGGGAATGCTGTGCGGAGGGTCTTTTTAAGGAAAGAAAGAAGTGCATATGGGTCTTGAATAGGCCCATTTTGAAGGAGGGAGGAAGCGCAGAGGCTGGCAAATCGTTCCACAGCCGAGCCGTGAACATATTTTCAATCAATTTGGTAGGCGGGTATGAGTACCGCCGCCCTGGGAACCAATTATTGGATGACCGACACCTCTGCCACAGGTCGCCCCAAGTGGTTCGCTACGTTTGGTGACTTAGCAGGGGTGCCCGGGCTTATGGGGGGAGGTTTGTCCAGGTCTTGGCGGCGGGCGCGTCCTACGGCCTACCTACCTACCTGCGTGGCGGGTCGGACTGGGAGATGCCGGTTGAGGGAGACCCTTTACAACCGGCTACCGCTGTCCGGGCCGCTCGGTAATACAGGGGCCCGACCCGAGGGCTCGCGACCGAAGGTGGGCTGCCCCATCAACGAGTGAAAAAACCCTGCCGCTGCTGTTGTGCCGGTTCGTGACCGGAGGGGACCCGACAACAGTGTTTGGGGCGCATTGGGCGACCTCTCCAGCTGGACTCTCCCGGACCATCGCCTAGCACCGCAGTGGGTGGGATAGATTCACTCGTCTGTCATTCCTGGATACACCAACCCCCAGCTTCCTACTCACCCTCTACACCTATTCCTTCCCAAACCTTCCCTTTCCCATTTTTTTTGTTCTTTTTTCATAATCATTAACATGCAACAAATTAATAAAATCAATAACGTTAATACAGCGGCGAGCAGTAGGCGTCCCTGGTGCAGGCCAAAAATGATGGTCAATTTTGCCAACATTCGCGGCCTGCACAAAAACTTAAATTTTGTCCACCATCATCTTTTGTCCCAACGTCCCAACCTTCTTTTCCTTTCTGAAACGCAGATAGCCGAGCCTCTAGGCGCCTCCTATCTGGACTGCCCAGGCTTCTCTCTGGTAGGCAAGTTCAGACCCAAAAGAGGTGTCTGTCTTTATAGCAGGGTCTGACGTCAACTGTGTGCGACTGTTGAATCTAGAAAACCCCAGATTCGACGTAATGTGGGTGCGCGTCAATCTTGCCAAAATGGCAAGATTTTATGCGTGTTTATACCGCTCACCGAACCTCAGCGAATCAGACACATCCGAGCTATTTCAACATTTGAGCGGAACTATTGATGATCTCTTGCCCCGCTACCCTTCGGCCGAGTTTGTTGTTCTGGGGGACTTCAATGTTCATAACGAACCATGGTTGAAGTTCTCAGGTCCAACAGACTCGGCTGGCCGACAGGCGGAATCCTTTGCCCTTTGCCACGGACTGGAGCAACTGGTGCAGGAACCTACGAGGGTTCCTGACGTCCAGACTCACCGCTCCAATCTGTTAGACCTGTTTTTAACCACCATGCCACACGGGTACAAAATTGAAGTCACAGCGCCTTTAGGATCGTCCGACCACTGCCTGGTTATGACATCAATCCCCGTTATTTGCAGAGCGCTTAACGCGACGCCCAAGAGAAAAAATGTGGCATTATAGGTCAGCAGATTGGTTCGGTCTGCGGGCGCACCTGAATGCTTTCCCGTGGTCAGCTGTCTGTTTTCGGACTTCGGATCCTTCCAGATGTGCCCAGGAAATTGGTGAAGTCATCACATCTGCGATGGATGGCTTCATACCATCTACCGTTAAACAAACTGGGGTGGGCTCAAAGCCGTGGTTCAGTCGACAATGCTCAGATGCAGTTCGACGAAAAAACGCGGCTTACCGAGCCTACAACACATCTCGAACGTCCGAAAGCAGATCAGTTTACAACCAATTGGCAAAAGGAGAGCAAGAAAATCATTAATAAGTCAAAATTTGAGCACGACCTGCAGATCAGCAGAAAGCTGGCTGCCTGCCCGAATGGCAGCAGAGCGTTTTGGTCGCTAGCGGGATCGATAGGTCGTAATTTTTGCAAATCCAGTCTGCCGCCTCTTACCAGACCCGACGGCTCACTAGCAAACACCGCCACCGACAAGTCAAATTTACTAGGGAAAATGTTTGCGGATAACTCGGCCCTCGATGATCAAGGTGCTGTCCCGCCGTCGGTTCCTCACTGCGGATTCTTTATGAAAAAGCTGAGGATCCGGCATCGGGATGTACTCCACGTCTTACGAGGGCTACAAGTTAATAAAGCTAGTGGGCCTGACGGAGTACCTGCACTGGTATTGCAGAGGTGTGCTGCAGAAATCGCTCCAATTTTGACAAAGCTCTTTAAAATGTCCCTGAAATATGGATCTGTGCCCTCTGGTTGGAAAAAAGCGGTCATTCATCCTATTCCCAAAAAGGGTGACCGCTCTAACCCGGCCAACTACCGCCCCATAGCGATCACATCGATTCTATCCAAGGTGATGGAACGTGTGATCAACGACAAACTGCTCACATACCTCGAGGAGAACAAAATAATTAACGACCGTCAATACGGATTTCGGCGGAACCGGTCCTGCGGTGATCTTCTCGCGTATGTGACGCATGTTTGGGGGGCGGTGCTTGGAATGTTTCGGTGAGACCCAAACGGTTGCACTGGACATTTCTAAAGCCTTCGACCGGGTTTGGCACCGAGGACTTGTCAACAAACTGCCATCTTACGGACTTCCCGCATCCTTGTGTACGTGGATTGCCGATTTTTTTGAGGGAGAGGTCGATTCAGACGGTTGTTGACGGTATCATCTCTTCCTCTCATTCAATTAATGCTGGCGTCCCCCAAGGATCGGTTCTGTCTCCAACTTTGTTTTTGTTGCACATCAACGACCTTTTGTCATGTGCACCAATACATTGTTACGCGGATGACAGTACAGTTAATGATGGTTTTTTGTTTGACAAGCCTCCAAAGGGCACAGAAACAAAAACGGCTCGGAGGGCTTTGAAGCAGAGAATGGACGAGTACCTTGAGAGAATCTCCTCTTGGGGTAAGAATAATCTCGTCGAATTTAATGTTTCAAAGACCCAATCATGTCTGATTACGACTAAAAAGGGATCCAAATGATAATTTAGTCTCCTTCAACGGAAGTAATCTTCCCAACAAACCTTCCATTGAGATGCTTGGTGTAACCTTAAGTGACCAGTTAAGGCACCGGGGCTCCATCGAAGCCAGAGTAGAGTTAGCCTCTCAGAAGTTGGGCGTGTTGTACAGGGCCCGTAGATACTTCAGTAGTACACAACAGCTGACCTTGTACAAATCGCATGTACGCCCCACTGTTGAATTTGGCAGCCACCTCTGGTCTGGAGCCCCTAAATACCTGAAAAAAACCCGTTTGATAGATTCTCCAATCTTAACAAACGGATTGCAAACTTTGGAGCACAGACGTCAGGTGGGAATGCTGTCCTTGTTCTACAGGTATTTCAATGGAAGATGCTCCGAGGAACTTGCGTCATTGATCCCTTCGGCACCGGTGCATAGTCGGGAAACTCGCCAAACGCACGCCCAACATTTGTACACGGTTGACATTCAATACATGAGAACGGGTCGCTTTTACGACTCGTTCTTATGTTCAACAGCTCGGCTATGGAACGATTTGCCGGCCTCTGTGTTTCCTCCCTCCTTCAACATGGGCCTCTTCAAGACCCTAGTTCACTCCTTCCTTTCCTCAAAAAAACCCTCCACACAGCATCCCCAAAGATGACATAGGCCCTGAGGGAAATTGTTTTCCTCAAGGCCTCCTGTGTGGAGTTATTGTAAAAAAAAAAATCGGTCTACAGTAAAGACCCTCCCCTTCTAGATATTAATAATGCGGTCACATTTAATACCAGAGGAGCTTCAAACGTCGATCTAGGTATATTTACCGAATCTGACGTCACGAGTGCCATTAGATATATGAAGAACTCACACTCTATCGGCCCAGATTTTGTTCCCGTATTTTTTTATTAAAGGGTGCGCTGAGTTTCTTAAAAAACCATTATGTTTTATTTTTAACTTAGCTGTTAGTACTTCCACTTTTCCAGAATTATGGAAAGTTTCGAAAATTTGCCCTATTTTTAAGAATGGCTCCAAAAAATCTATTGAAAATTATAGACCAGTTGCTATACTATCCGCTTCTGCTAAATTATTTGAAAAGTTAATTTATAAATTTATTTTGCCTCAAATTGACGCGTACATTTTACCTAAACAGCATGGTTTCAGAAGAGGAAGATTCTTAGATAGTGGATACCAAGTAGACTGTTCATATAACGATTTTTCCAAAGCTTTCGATACTGTGAATCATGATATCTTGCTCGCCAAACTTGCCCAAATGGGCTTCTCCTTTCATATGCTTCAATTTTTCAGAAGTTACCTCGAAAACAGAAAGCAATTTGTCACACACAAAATCTTCCAATCCGCTGAGTTTTCTGTTCTTTCTGGTGTTCCCCAAGGGTCAATCTTAGGTCCACTTCTCTTTTCTATTTTTATTAATGATATTGCCGAAGTCATCCGTTTTTCTCGCTTTCTCCTTTTTGCAGATGACCTTAAAATATTTCTACAAATAAAAAGTATTAAGGATTGCCTGCTTCTTCAAGCTGACGTCGATAACATTTCTGAATGGAGTCGAAAAAACCAGCTTCATTTCAATATCTCGAAATGTGTAGTCCTTTCTTTTACCAGAGCATTTAGTCTCACCTACCACAGGTACACTATGCTCGATCATAATCTCAAACGCGTTTCCACTATAAAGGATCTTGGGATTGTGTACGAAAGTAAGCTTGCATTTCGTGTTCATATCGAAGGGGTGTGCCAGTCGGCATTGAAAATGTGAGGGTTTGTTCTGAGAACCGTCAGAGTTTTTAGGGAAACCCGAACTCTGAGAACACTCTATTTCTCTTTGGTCCGCAGTAGGCTGGAGAGTGGTTCAATTATTTGGAATCCTCATGAGGTGGGGTACTCCCTCATCTTGGAGAGGGTCCAGAAAAAGTTCCTGAGATTTTTATACATGAGGGAGTACGGCCACTACCCGTGGCTCTACCCAACGAACTTTCTCCTGGGCACGCTCGGACTTCACTCCTTACAGCTCAGGAGAGAGGGGTATGCCGCCACTCACTTCTTCAGACTGCTGCAGGGCTATATTGTAAACCCTGCTATTTTGGAGCGCGTAAGTCTTTATGTTCCTGATGACTATCTAAGACAGCGTCTTCATAGATAATTCTATCTTCCTGCCTGTAGGACCAACCTGCCAATGGTTCTGCCGGTGGGGAGAAGTATTTTGCTCCTGAACAAAATCTCTTCCGATATCGACTTATTTCATGTCAGTGAGGAGAGATTCAGAAGTGAAATCCTATTGATTCTTGAAAGAGTTTCTCCTCATTGATCTGATCATAACCACTGCCTGAAGATTTATTTTTTGTTACTATAATTTGTATTTATTTTTGGAAAAAAAATAACTTATTTCTTATAAGCATTAAATTCAAAAAAATTGTCATGTATAAGAAATTTAATAAAAATATTATTATTATTATTAAAAGTGAGTTTTTTATTTTTTTTTGCTAATCTCACATTAAGAATTCTTCGTGTTCAACCCGTCCAAACTATTCAGTTCGTCATGAAAACAAACTTTCAGATCGATCGGAGCGACAACGCCTGAGAAAAGTGCTTTGCTATCCCGACCCCTCACTTTGGCGCGCAAAGTGATAGGAGTTTTTATTTTTTTTTTTCTTAGCTTACATTAACAATTGTTCGTGCGCAACCCGTCCAAACTATTCAGTCCGACATGAAAACAAACTTTCAGATCGATCGGAGCGACGACGCCTGAGAAAAGTGCTTTGCTATCCCGACCCCTCACTTTGGCGCGCAAAGTGATAGGAGTTTTTTATTATTTTTTCTAAGCTTTCACAATTGCTCGTGCGCAACCCGTCCAAACTATTCAGTCCGACATGAAAAAAATTTCAGATCGATCGGAGCGACGACGCCTGAGAAAAGTGCTTTGCTATCCCGACCCCTCACTTTGGCGCGCAAAGTGATAGGAGTTTTTATTATTTTTTTTCTCAGCTTATATTAAAAATTTTTCGTGCGCAACCCGTCCAAACTATTCAGTCCGACATGAAAACAAACTTTCAGATCGATCGGAGCGACGACGCCTGAGAAAAGTGCTTTGCTATCCCGACCCCTCACTTTGGCGCGCAAAGTGATAGGAGTTTTTTATTTTTTTTCTAAGCTTACATCAACAATTGTTCGTGCGCAACCCGTCCAAACTATTCAGTCCGACATGAAAACAAACTTTCAGATCGATCGGAGCGACGACGCCTGAGAAAAGTGCTTTGCTATCCCGACCCCTCACTTTGGCGCGCAAAGTGATAATAGGATTTTTATTTTTTTTTTCTAAGCTTTTACAATTGTTCGTTTCAGATCGATCGGAGCGACGACGCCTGAGAAAAAGTGCTTTGCTATCCCGACCCCTCACTTTGGCGCGCAAAGTGATAGGAGTTTTTATTATTTTTTTTCTAAGCTCACATCAACAATTGTTCGTGCGCAACCCGTCCAAACTATTCAGTCCGACATGAAAACAAACTTTCAGATCGATCGGAGCGACGACGCCTGAGAAAAGTGCTTTGCTATCCCGACCCCTCGCTTTGGCGCGCAAAGTGATAGGAGTTTTTATTATTTTTTTTCTAAGCTCACATCAACAATTGCTCGTGCGCAACCCGTCCAAACTATTCAGTCCGACATGAAAACAAACTTTCAGATCGATCAGACGCGCAAAGTGATAGGAGTTTTTATTATTTTTCTAAGCTCACATCAACAATTGCTCGTGCGCAACCCGTCCAAACTATTCAGTCCGACATGAAAACAAACTTTCAGATCGATCAGACGACGACGCCTGAGAAAAGTGCTTTGCTATCCCGACCCCTCACTTTGGCGCGCAAAGTGATAGGAGTTTTTTATTTTTTTTTTTTCTAAGCTCACATCAACAATTGTTCGTGCGCAACCCGTCCAAACTATTCAGTCCGACATCGGAGCGACGACGCCTGAGAAAAGTGCTTTGCTATCCCGACCCCTCACTTTGGCGCGCAAAGTGATAGGAGTTTTTTTATTTTTTTTTTTTTTTTTCTAAGCTCACATCAACAATTGCTCGTGCGCAACCCGTCCAAACTATTCAGTCCGACATGAAAACAAACTTTCAGATCGATCAGACGACGACGCCTGAGAAAAGTGCTTTGCTATCCCGACCCCTCACTTTGGCGCGCAAAGTGATAGGAGTTTTATTTATTTTTTTTTCTAAGCTCACATCAACAATTGCTCGTGCGCAACCCGTCCAAACTATTCAGTCCGACATGAAAACAAACTTTCAGATCGATCAGACGACGACGCCTGAGAAAAGTGCTTTGCTATCCCGACACACCCTGAGAAAAAAAGCTTTGCTATCCCGACCCCACTTTGGCGCGCAAAGTGATAGGAGTTTTTTTTATTTTTTTTTTTTTCTAAGCTCACATCAACAATTGTTTCGTGCGCAACCCGTCAAACTATTCAGTCCGACATGAAAACAAACTTTCAGATCGATCAGACGAC
>JAGWCC010001515.1:0-22553 GCA_022651775.1 Drusus annulatus | reverse complement strand
GGAGACTGAAGGCCGGAGTCGTGAGACCTTTCCGCAGCAACGACGACTTACTGGCAGCGCTCAAGAGGAGGAGGGTGGAAGCCGCAAATGGTAATTTCAACACACTAATTATTTTATCGGCAGTTGTTTCTGTTGCTTCATCGTTTTATGACTCTCCAATACTTTTCAGTATGTTTCTTCATTGGATGATTAATTATTATTACTTCACATTTTTAATATATTCAAATACATCGCTAGAATTTGGCGCCAGGCAAGCAAGTCAACCTCTAGTGTGCCGGCGGTGCCGATAGTCACCAGGAATTAATCAATATCTTTTCAGATTTTTTATCCTTTAAAACCTACTGTTCGCATATTTAAATGAACCGCAATCGCTTGTCAACAAAATAATCAATGCACAGAGATATTTTGCATTGTGTTAAGCTTGGTACAAGACGAGTAATTAATTTAAAATAAAATAAAAACCATTTTAAAGTGAAATTACTGTTTATATTTACAGGATAACCATTTCGGAGGTTAGTGATTTTTTTTCTCATTGAAAACAGTTTTTTTTTAAATCTAAAGACAATACGTCCAATAATCCAATTTACCAAAACAAGTGCGACAAAGAAAATTGTGAGACCGAATGAAAGAGCAAAAAGTAGAGAAGAAGGAAAGTGCGAAAGCACTTATCAATTCAGATCTGTCACTAAATACAGCTAAAATCATTTCAATCACCGTTTCAATTCTAAGGTCGGGGTGTGACAAACTTTCGTTACTTTGACATCGTCACAATTCAACCACTATCGCCATTTTGCTTCTTTAACATTTTAATTGCGTTAAACGTCGATTCTAGGCACATTTTAGCTTTTAGCAAATTGTGATCAGTTGACAAGCATAAAAGAATGACCGTTATGTTTGTCAGCTGATCACAATTTGCTCAAAAGCTGAAACAGATCGACAATTGACGTTTGACGGAACTATTAAAAAGCCAAAAAAGCGCTAATCATTGGTTTGTGGCGATGTCAAATGTGACGAAAGTTTGAAACAACCACACTTTGTTCACCTTTTCAACTATTCACCAGTAGTTGAACGGGATTGAGTTGAAAAAACTGTCGAAATAATTGTTTTGCGTTTTTAGGAATCTAAAACAAATGTGAGGTATATATTTTTATGTATGCATATCGACTGTGTTTTGGTCAAAGGTGTTATTCCACCTTTTTTGCTAGAAAACTTAGGCCTAGTGGTTTTAACCACTGTCACAAATCGATAATTAGCGCCAGTGTGATTTTTTTAGCGCCCCACTTCAAATAACCGCCCCCGCTAACCACCGATTCTCGGCCCGATTCAGAGTTTGATCAAATTATGATCAGGTGGAATATCGCCTTTCAAATAAACACAGTCGATATAATATACTCGTATATATAATGATATGGCATGTGAAATGTGTAAATAAATCAGATATTACGGTAACGCTGGCGTTACACCTTGGGTTCGGAAGGAAGTTTTCGAACTTGGCAACCCAACGGTTAAGAAATCTCAAACCAAAATCGGACGTAGCTATGCAGAAATCATCCAACCCCAAAATATGAAACCGAGAAAGAGGCGTTTGAAAATATGACGATACAAAAGCATTAATATGCGTAATCGGCATTTGTAAAGTGAATATCACTGTTTTTTTCTTTATAATAATTACTTTAAAAAGGTAATTTATAATCTGTCAATGTATTAATTGAAAATATATATAAATGTTCCCTGTGTTATCCTACATTATAATATTTTTAAAATTCAAAACTGAATTATCGCAAATCCATTGCATTTAGAGCTTGGATGTTTTCAGCAAATGGAAATCTGGTGTGTATCTATAGGAAAACATGTAAAATTCGATTTTGAAAATTGTGGGTTGGACGCTTTCTGCACAACTACGTCCAATTGGTGAAACAAAAAAGATCAGTTAATTTATGGAGACTCGTCAATAATTACAGGCAAAACACACCACAAGGACGAGTCAGCCAGCGCCCCCGCCGTCGCCGAGAGCCAGGCCTCAGCGGACCACTCCCTCCCCAACAAGAGTAGCCAAGGTAAAGCTATATTTCACTTCTCGTCTACTGCTTACCGAGCGCGGCCAAACAGGGGGCACAGACAACAATCTGATTATTGATTTCTTCCTGGAAGCACTGCTGCCAAGGTGACGCACAAGGCTTTGCATTTGCAGTGCAGCCACTTACTGGAACATAGCACTAAGCCGTCTAAGGTGGAGTTGTTTCAAACTCTTTCAAATTTGATGGTCTAACGCGATGTTCGAACACCCCTCAACACCCTTGAACAGTCTCGAGTATTCGATTCGCTTGATCGTGTCATACCTCTGTGGGGCGCTCTGACTCTATCTTCTATCCACTTGCCTGTTATATATTTCTCAACAACCTGTTTAATATTTATAGTTCATACAACACAAGAGTCCCAACTGCTCCCAACCGTCTAGAACCAGTGAGACTATTGCGTCCCCAATCAGGGTATGTTGTGAAGTTGAAGGTAGTGGGGATGGAAGGAAGGTTAGGAAGTACCTGGCTATTCAGATATTGTCACCAAACACGGCTAAAGCCATTTCAAGCAATGTTTCAATTCTGAATGGTGGTCTTTCACCAGGGTGATACTTAGAGTATCTACCACTCTGGAACGTGCCGCAAATATACCTTATATTATTTTATATGAATTAAATGTATTATGACTCATATTAATTAAATGCAATTTGAACCCGCGACCTCTGGATTTGTAGTCGAGGGTCTTACCACTCGACCATGCAATTCAAGTCTTTGCTCTATGCAACCGCTATACACGATAATTTTTGGTATTTTCGCTACGCTTACATCGGTCTTGCAATGTTTTGGGACCTCCTCATTGGTCGGTGGTACGTGGATTAATCCCACATACCGACACACCTACGCCTTCGGGATCGGTTATCTGGTCGAGCGGTCCAAAGCCATTGGTTCCCACCCAGGCGTTGCGCGTCAAATCCTCTGTTAGTCTTTCATCATTGCACAAGCAACATTTTCACATATGGCAGTAGGAGACATTAAAATACGATCAGGTTATTCGTAGCTTGGGAATGTTTGATTTCTTTTTTATTGTTGTTATTTATTATTTATACTCTATCGTATTATGGACATTTTTTTGTATTTTTACTGTTTTTAAATTTGAAATGCAATGTCGATACCTTCTCTTGAACGCGTTAATATTCAATGCTGTCGGGTACAAGTTTTTATTTAACTTTTACAAATACACATAATGCATGCACGATAAGAATCAGTGTAACATGTAACGGTATTAGAGTGGAAAATTAATCACCGCCTTAAGATGGATTATTTGTGCAGTTGGCCTCTGAGACTTAAAAAAATCACAAGTGGCTTTCCTTACCGGAACCATAATTTGCAACATCCATAAATGTCTATGTGTCTCAAGGTCAAGGTCACTTCTAATCCTCATGGGACAGTTAGACAAGGAAAACGTTTAAAAAATATATAATATAACTAGCGTTAGTACTAGTTTCGCCCAGCAGTTGAGTGGTAGATACTACTCTTAGTGTGGCACTGGTGAAAGACGTTGTTTGAATTCTTTAACTGTATTTAGGGACCAGATTTGAATGGCCAAATACTTTTCAACCAACCTCTTCCCCATCTATTTTCCTTGCTACTCCATTCAACCTCACAACGTACTTCGATTGGGGGTACCACAGCCCCCCAGCTCCAGGAAGTTGAAAGTCTTGTGCAGACATTTTTTTAAAATAATTCGTTTTGAAAAATATGGAAAGAACAACACGGTATCTTTCCTTTATTGATATTTCAATGCTCCATAGCTCAGGATGAATTTAATGTTTCAGGGATAAAACAATTGTGTTGACCTAGATAATTGAAAAAAAAGACAGAAAAAAGTTGTGTAAATTTCATAACGCCAGAGCTCACACGAAAGAGTTTCTGTTTTTTTTTTACAGTATTTAGACAAATAGATTTTCTAATTACCTCAACATTTATTTCTACATAGCAGGAAAAGCAAGGTTGAAATTTTTAATCCAATTTCAGTTGACTCCCCGTTGCACTCTTGGGGTCAGTGTTTTTTCTACTAAATATGGCCTAAGGACGGTCTGCTCTTTATTTGATCTCATATGATTTTGTAAGGTATCTAATTTCAAATTTTATGGGGTTCTTTTTCTTTGTTCGGCCTGTGGAATCGATGAATAAAACATGGTTTACGCGGTTCCTGGCTTATTATTCGCATATAAAAGTGCGGCAGCTCGTTTAATATGCCTACGGTCTTTTACATTTTTTGAAACTGAATTATTATTTTTTAGGGGATTTTATTCATAGTTTTAAGGGTCAGCACCCAAAATACAAACTTTTTCGCTTTCTAGTACAAGCAAAACTACAAACTATTAATATGTTAGTTCTATACGGGTATTTAAAAAAGTGTCTAAGTGTGAATACAATTCTTAAACAGTTTTCTTTTAATTCTTTATGAAATGCATACTGGAATTTTACGTAAAACGTTCAAAAATGCATTTGCTGATTTTAAGACTGCACCCTTTACGAACATTACAAAACAAAAATTGTATTCACTAGAAACCTCAGACATTTTTCTAACTACCCATACAAAATATGCAAATAAATCATTTGTAGCATTACTTGTATTAGAATGCTACAAAGTAACGATTAGCGTCATTATTGAGCGCTGACCCTTAAATATTTTTCTAGCATTTTTAGATGCTATCGATTTTTAAATCACAATCATACAATGTGAAAACTATCCAAGGTTTACAATTGTTGGTATTAACGCATTGTTTGTCTATTGTGGTCGTTTTAGGGGGCCGAAGACGCTACAACGCCCCGGCCAAGAGCGAGCCCGCCGCCGCCGCCGAGGAGGCCCCAGCAACAGCGAAGGCCGTCAGAAGTCGCTTCAGCGGAAGAAGTAATTGATTACGAATTATTTACGAAACTGTTGTAACAGAATTAAATTATATACATGTTATTATGCCACTGAATAAAAAACATTTTATGACCTTGATTCATGATTTGTTTCCGAGATTCTACACCCAATTCATTAACTGTAGACTTAAGACTTATGGTGGATTATTAAAATTATACATATATCATATTACAGTATACAATGGCGATTCTGCAGCCAGTGATTAGATTAATAAAACACGTCATTGAGATTTTGTAAGATTAAAACAATCTCAGTGCATTCCGTATGGACTAAGCTAAAAGCAGCCACACTCGATAGCTTCAAAATATAATATATTATTTCCGTAGTTCCTATTGTTTTTTGATCTAGTAAAAAATAATATTTAATTGTTAAAAAGTCGAATTCTTTCGTTCATATTATTATATCAGGCATTGACGGCTGGTGAATTTATTCAAGCAACAGTGCTGAGATGAGAAAAACGTTATTATTTCCATATAATTTTGTTGTAGTTACTTTTTAAGTTAGATAATATGTCTTAACCTACAAAAACATGAATAATAACGTTAATTTTCAGTCTTAGTTTTCTAGCACAAAAAATCACGTGCCGCTATTGCTTACTAGTAATACTTTTTTTTAAATATGTAGAATATAACATTTTAATATATTTATGGTGTTTAAATCCATGTAAATAATTTTTTTCAGTTCTGCATTTATTTTTAACGCATGACGGCTTTTTGCCCTTACGAAGGCATTTTGAAAATTATGCAATACTGAAAAAAATCTAAAATATTTTTTTTAAATAATTATAAGAAATATAATTGGAATTCTTAAATTCACAAAAACAATACTTTAAAAATTTGAATAAGTCTCAAAACGATTTAATAAAATGATGTGATTAAATGTATTTTTTTAAATCCCATTAAATATTCATAAAGTTATTGAAAATAAATGGTGGCGAATCAAGGCTAAAATGCATGCTGAAGAAAACATTCAATAATTATTACATAATACAAGGTTGGTATACCAAATACATATTGAAGCTTATGCAGGTGGAGGTATACATCGGATTGAGCTAGAAGCAATCGATTATATCAGTGCTTTCGATAAACATTTTGAATTAAGGATGTATTAAATCCTATGGCACATAATTATTTACTGCAGCACCTTTATGAAAACAGTTGTTTACAGTTTGACATGAATCGTAGATATTTAATAAAGAGGAATCATTTTTTTTTCATAACAATGGCAAAACAGTAAGATCAGATGTGAGGTTTTGTTTGACTTCCGAATTTGACAGTTAGACATGTTACTAAAAAAATAAATGCTGTAATATTTCTATTTCAAATCTTATCTTGTTAAAAGTGTGCGATTCTTCCTTTTTTATAAATGATAAAAAATAACTTCTTTGATAAGTATATTTCAAATATACAAAAAACAAATTCCCATGCAATCATCTTGCCTAAAAAGCGTTAAAATATCAATTTATATTATTAAACGACCTTAGAATATGATCTGGTATCATCTCTCTTCGAAAAGAACCGCTGATTTCTAAACATCATGTACCTATACATAATGTGAAAAATATGTACCTACCTGGAACTTATTTTTTTAATAAGAGTGACGCAATATTTCTTGCACGGATAGTTATAGCACCTTTACTGAAGTATTTTTTTTACGAACGTATCCCTTACTATTCTAAGTATTACCGCAAATGTATGGTAGGGGTGCACTGGTGTAGTTTTTAGATTTACGCCATTTGCCACGACAAAAAGGTGTCATTTTTTATCCTGAAATGAATTTGACTTTAAAATGTCCTTTATCCGTTTATGTAAAGTGTTTTTTTTTGTTGTTGCTAAAACACCTACAGTCACCCTTTTGTTATGGAAAGTCGTAAAAATATCACCGCATGCCACTGGCAGGTAGGTACTTGGCACATGGGTATTGGGTTTTTAAAAAAATCACAGAATGCTTATGATTTCAAAAGTATTGTGCTATTTTGTTTCATATCATCTAGTCACTGGAATGGAGATCTTCTTTAAATATCATCATCACATCGTCAGTTCAACCATTCATCATATTATAATCGATGTCTACTTGTGGCGTGCACAGAGTTTTCGAGCAGGGTAGGCAGTAGGAAAAACAGCGGATTAATTGATAATATAGATAGGTACCAACAGATGTCTCTGGTTCCTATTGGATTTGTTCTGTAAAAGCACTGCCTAGACACTTGACGCGCGCACAGCTCACAGCATACATATTTTGTGTAGTCTAGTTCTAGTGAACATGAAATAATCTACTCTGACGTTAGACGTTTGGGCATATGTAGTTACCGCTTTTGACACAATGGTAGTAGGACGGTTGGTGGGGCGCTGGTAGCAGTGCGATTAGCTGAACTTTTGTATTTTTGAAAGTGTAGATTTTTTTTATAATTTCATATTACTTACTTCAATATTATACTTATGTGAGTATTATTTTTATGCCAGTACGGCAGGGTAGGCAGTGCTTATGTGCCTTTATGGAGTGCCTCTGATGTCTACCGACAAGGGCACAAAGTGCAAAATTACCACAAAAGTTATTTTATTTTTTATCTTAACTACCATTTTTTTTTTTATAAAGTCCTGAACGTATAATGTCCTCCAGCTATGAAATCACCTGTTTTGCGGATACATTGTTTCTATTATTAATTTTTGTGGTGTACATTTTTCGAAAGTGGATTCAAGTTGGTTATCTGATTAAAACGCTCTACAGTTTAAAATGAAATAATGAGTACTTAAGTATAAAAAAAAATAATAAATTAGAATAGTCAAACAATTTTGGAAATTATAGGAGAAGTGAATTTTTCAAAACATTTTTTTTTAAACGAAAAAGGGACTAATTAATCGAATAAGTATGAGCCAAAATATATTTATGTAGAGAAGTTATTCAGATTCTACATAGATTAGCATATATAAACATGTTGTAAGCGTATCTGGTGTGCCCGAAATAAGGTAAATTCGTTTTTTATTTGAAAATGATGAAACTTTTTCAAATATCGCATTCTTTCTTGAACAGTAATCAATTTCATTAGCCTATTTGGGGTCAAGAAGTCAAAAGATCGTATAGCGACCTCAGTTTTTTTTAAATCGTTATAGATTACACTTCTAGAGACTTTCTGTTTAGTGTTTGGCATGTATGTACGATATCTACCTCAGAGCAATAATATACCAGGAGGGATAGCTTTGCGAAACAGTGTAGTCAGGATTGTTGATCTTTTCTCGACTCGGGCGTGGCTAGGGCTTTCATGGACACACCTTTTTACATCCATTCATAGCACATGTCGATATAATGTTTTGTTTATTTGTATAACAACTTTTTCACAGTATTGTTGTCAACAAAAATATATGATAAAACCTAAAAAACCGTTGAGTTATGTCACATAACAAAACGTAGTGGGCGGAGTCACCGGAGACGCGGGAGACGGAAAGCATGTTTACATACCTAAAAGTGGTGCGATATTATGCCACAAATTGTCTTGTCTCTTTATCTCTCACGGTTTACGACGTAAAAACACTGAGAAAGTGACTTATCGTAAATTTGTATAGATTGGGTAAAAGTATTTAGCTGTCTCTACATACTCCAAGGTTATGTATAACTCACAGGTTTGGATATGCTAATAATCCAAGCATTTTAAGCAATCACATCTATATAAATAGATATTTAACAAATACGTAGGTAAGGATTCTTGGAAATACCATAAGCTTAAAGTTTTTTGTGATTATGCAAAGATTTACGAACACATCTGTGTAAACGGTCAAAACCACCGACCGAACTAACAGTTTTTTGTGCACTGTAAATGTATCCACATAGCTAAATCAGCGACGACTCTGACTGCACGGACATTTTTTCTCAGCGGGAATATATATTAACATTCAAAAGACCTGGACATTTTTTTCACTATAGTCAAATTAATTTCTAAGCGAAACTGTGACATTAAAAACACCAATTAGTAATAAATATATAAAAAATACTAATTCATGACTCGGGATGCCCATTTTGACTAACCCATACAAAAAAGTATACTGACGAAAAAAAAAAATCTAAACTATCATAGGTACTTACTTTTTTGACGAAAAGATACCAAGCGCTGATGTAGGAATCAAACGAATTCAATCAATTCCCTTCGACGCAAATGAATCGTATTGAATTCGAAGTGCATCATATTAATTTTAAAGAGGATCATATTGAATTCGAAGTGAATCAAATTAAATCGGTAGTCGATTATGTGATTAGTAAAAACCATTAATATCATTGCATCGAGAGGTGGGTACTAAACATGTATTTAGATATTAGGTATCAAAAACAACTCTACCGTACCAAAGATGACTTACATTACCTAGCTTCTTAAATCTTTACTATCTTTGCTAACATAAAACCAGCCTAAAATTTTAACTATCCCTAAAAAACTCATGCATTAATTATTAATTCTGTAACTTATCACAAATCGATTATAATAATTACTTTCGCGTGTATCATCAACAAATTTCACAAAGAGATAACAGATATGTAATGCAAAGTAGGTGGAATATTTAACCGATGAATGATTTGTTTATCCTCATGTCAGGTATAAATGGATGTAATTAATGTGGTTAATTTAACATAACTTTGATAAATAATATTTTGAATTATTTTCGAATCTATTCCAGGGGGAAATGTGTTAACAACTCACACACCGCGGTAACACTGGCGTGTCATCTTGAGATCAGAGGGAATTTTTTGAACTTGGCAACGGGAAGGTTGATAGAAAATTTTGTTGTTTCGGCAATGTCATGCAACAGAAACTAAACATTAAGTTTTATTTTCAGGTTTGAAGCGGGCAAGCTCAGCCCCAGCGGACGGGGAGATCGCCGGACTGGAGTCGAACCAGGAGCCCGTGGAGGTGAAACCTAAGCCAGTCTTCAGACCTGGACAGAGGCGATTTTAATTAGTGTACCTTTGTGATTCTTCGATAAACTAAATTAATTTAGCATTGTATTCGATTACTTATTTATAATTCTGTATTCAACTTTTACGAAAATACTACATACTTCTAAAAATTGCGTAATATTATATTCCACAGATAACTTAAATAGTTTCAACGGCAAACACGATTTAAATAGACGTATTATATAGACTTTAATCAGCAATTCCTGAGCATATAAGTAATTTTTTTAAATATGCCATTTTGGTCTCCGGTGAAATTGTTTTTTTTAATTAATTAAAAACATAAATATTTATTTCTTTCACATGTCGCCACTGGTTAGAAATTAAGATCACCACACTAAATGTCCACCCGCAATTTCTCTTGCTGTTAAATGCTTCGAGAATGAGACGGTGCGTACCACGTGATACAATCTAAAGCTCTTACTAATAATGGTAACACGTGAGACCAAAATGAAAAGTTTGTCGGGTACGTCTCATTACACCTGTATAATTTTTAAACTCTTTTATTTAAACACGGAAATTAGTAAGTTCCTTCTACAATAATTATTAAAACTTCTAAATTAAATGCTTACATATCTTATCTTATCGAAATAACTTACCTACAACATTCATTGTGTTTTTTAAGTAAATTCACTGTGTTTTTTTCCAAATTTAATTTGTAATTCCCTGTATCGGAAAGCAAGTCACATTAAATTTTTCATTTCTAATTGTAGATAAGGATTATATTCGTACCTACGAGTATAGTAATTATTCTCACGGATACGAGTCGCGGCTGTTAGGATACTCATTAAGTAAAAAGTACAGGAGGTCTGCTTTGAATTTCACGTGCGGTACCTACCTAATAGAAACATTTGTAAAGTACAACATTACATTATGTATTTGTATATATTTGTATAAAAGATGTTAAATTTATGAAAATAAACCTGACCAAAATCTAGAACTTTTTTGAAAGTCCTCTCCCTACGTATATTTTTTTGCCAAGAATGTTTTGTTTAAAAGTATTTTTCTTATTAAGATTTGAGGCGCTGTTCCAGATTACTTTAAATTTTCATATAAAATTGAATTTTTCAAAAAAATTCTAAATTGTTTTTGGCTACAACATCGTTTGGTTCGAATTTTTCAATCTTAGCACTCGAGCACACCCAAAATCCAAAAACCGTTTGCAAATGGGAAAAAAATAATAATGGTTAATTTGAATAAAAACTGAAAATGTATGCATACAAATCAAATATAAAATATAATAATAAAAATTTACTTCAATAATTTCTTTTACATTATAAACTTTTGATTGTTTTACAAATAAAAGATTAGACATAATATTTGAAAATCATTACAAGAAAAAAAAAACTAAAATTTACAAAGAATATAAATATGTTAAAAAATAATATGTTATAAAAAATAAAAAAAATTCAGGCAGTGGTTACAATCACGTTAATGAGAAGAAATTCTTTGGAGAATCAATAGAATGTCACTTCTGAATGTCTCCTTACTGAGATTTTGTTTAGAAGCAAAATACTCCTCCCCACCGGCAGAATCATTGGCAGGTTAGTCCTACAGCCAGGAAGATAGAATAGTCTATGATGACTCTGTCTCACATAGTCATCAGGAAAATAGAGAATTACGCGCCCCGAAACAGAAAGTTTCTTAATACAGCCTCGCAGCAGTATGAAAAGGTGAATGGCGGAATACCCCTTCCTTCTGAGCTAAGTTCAAGTCCGAGCATACCCAGGAAAAAGTTTGTCGAGTAGAGCCACGGATAGTGGTCGCCTCCCTTTGTAGTGAAATCTTTTTTAAAAATCTGAACACTCTCCAACCGAAAGGAGTACCCCACCTCACAGGGATCCTAAATAACCAAGCTACTCATTATGCAGAAAAGATTATCGTATTCGTTTGAAAGACAACATATGATATAGAAAATAACGTATTTATTATTATATAGAGGGAATTCCAATGAATACGTTTTTTTCATTTTGATGTTTTCGTTACGATTACAATTTTTATATTCAGGCAATAAAATTTTAAATAAAAGTAACTTTGTTTTGACACCACTTTATTAGATACATATACCAACCGGTTTCGGCTCTACCTGAACCTTCTTCAGGGTTGAACAAATATGTATCGACAAAAGTTACTTTTAACAAAGTTATTTTTATTTAGAATTTAATTACAAAGTGAGTGCTTCATGTATAAAATCAGGCAATAATTAAATGTAATAAAAACACATACATTTTTTAACCAATTTATGTTAGTACATTGATCGACAGTTTTTGGAAGTACCCTTCCATCATCAGGATCCCCAACATTTATAGTGTGGACGCCATCAAATGCAAAATTATCAATGTCAATGCGTACGAGACATTTGTATATGCATATAAATATTAGTTTGATAAAACGATACATTATAACAACCGAGAGAACGAAAAAATTTTAAAAGTGAGTACCCATTTATTAAATTACTTTTGATTTCAACAACATATATTATACAATACAAAAATCGACTTAAATATTAGAGACTTTCTCACGAGTGAGAAAAAAATCAGTTGATTTATTACCGATCGGCAATGATAATTACTTAGGTACAATAAATAAGTTTTTCTCCAAAAAATATTATGAAACTACTTGCCCCAATTTTAAAAATATTATTTGTGAACAATATTTACCAATGGCAGTTCGTCTCAAGAAACGTCACTGTCAAATATTATCAAGACTGCAAACGGACTGGCTTGTTGTAGATGTTTGTCGAAATTGATTAAATTGAATGAAAATGTCTCTTATTTCCATGGATTGATTTGCTAATCGTAAGTTACTATAATTTTTGTTTCCCTGCTCATCTGGCGGCCGTCAGCTTACCGCGGATTTATTCTAACAAAATTGTGATTCTCCCGCGTTCATATTTCCCTCATGTGGATTCCCATTAACAGGTTTCAAACAAACATCATTATAGTCAGTTTAATACTAATCTAAGATCTTCCCGTTAAAAAATTTACCGCCTCAATCCGTTACTTTTTCGAATAACCGGTGCTTGGCTTTGTTTTCTGTTTCACTGCACAGTAAAATGATACATTTGTCTTACCCAAGTTATGTTGTTTAAATTCTAATATACGTAATTTAATAGTAATATCTGATACTGAACTGTCTTGCATTAGCGCTGCTTTTATTTTACGTGTAGGTAGACTTATTTTGATTGTGTTTCTTTTACCGAATTTCGTAAATGAGGGGTATAGAAGCAAAGACAGCAATCTTTTTCATACTAAATTATTTCTTAAGAAGTTTAAAAAGCGTTTTATACATTTTTCTTTCAGGAAAATGTTGATACATTTAGAAATTATTGTTTCAAATTATTTCTAGTTTAATGTACACAAACATTTTGATACACAAAATTCTCCGTTTCTTTATAGTAATCGTTCAAAAATGCTACAGAAGCGTTTTTGTAGATTGCTGCCTTTGCTTCTAAACCCCTCAAATATTATTTATTTATTATTAGTACTATTACACAAGTGAAATTCAGTTCAATGAATGCTGCATTTATCTTTGTAGCATTGTCGCCATTAGCCTCTGTCTATCCTTTGCTGGATGTAGACTTCCCTAAGCCCTTTGTCCTTTGCGGCCTATCCTGTTATAAAATACCATCATCATCCCAGCGCTGCATCCCAGGGTGTGATTTGGCCTCCCCCACAAATGTTCTGCGCTAGCTCTGTTCCCTAGTGATTCTTCTACATTTTTCTTTCACCACTTCCTTGGTTTACCTCTTTCGCCTCCGCTGGGGCACCCACTTAGTCATGGTTTTCTATGTCTTGTCATCTGACATTCATTCTACTTGTCCAGTCCATTGCAGTGTTTGGGACCTACGTAAACCTTACTATGATTTCATGCTCAATTTAATATAATACGTTTTTCGCAATTTTTGTGTTTGGAGATGAATTAAAAACCTTACAGTTAATCTAAAATGAAAATACCCTTTTAACCCTTAGACTGACCACATTATCAGTTCAATAAAGTGAGCTTTACGAACTTTAAAACACATTTTGTTATTATGAAAATTGATATTATAGAAGTATATCTTTTCTTTCACAAAGATTGGGTTTAGGTAAAAGACTTTATTCCACATTTTTTCGCAAGGAAATTTAGGTCTTAGTGATAACTTAGCGGTCATTGTGTTGTGCTTCACTTTTTTCAATGCTGAAATAGATCGAGAATCGGTGGTTAACAGGGGCGATTATTTGTAGTGGTAATGGTAAAAAAGTCACAATGGTGCTAATCATCGATTTGCGACCGTGTAAAATGCGACAGTGGTTTAAACCACTAGGCCTAAGTTTGCTTGCAAAAAAATTGGAATAACGCCTTTCAGTCGATATAAAATTTTTAATATTATGAAGCTTTGAGATATTTTCATAATATTACCCATTTTCTAGGGATTAAAATCCAAAAAGGTTGAAAATATATAGAAAGTTTTTTTTCCTTCATCTTATTCAAACTGCGATATTTCATAACTGTATTTGATGTTGATGACTTTTGCCTGAATGTAGGCGATATGATGTGTTGACGATACATATTTGCTTTGTTTTTGGAAAATATTTTAATATTGGAAATATAATTTTATAGTAAAATAAAACTCGAAAAGCAATGTGGATGGAGTGATATTATTGAATTCAGTAACTATTTTATTGGAGCTGTTGTGATGGATCGTGCATCAATATTTATTATTGATTGCTTTTAATTACCGTCTACTATATTAAATAGCATAAGAATATAATTCATAATCTGTGCGTGTTTTACTATGTCAGTCAATAATATGTCAGACCAAAGATTTCAGAGATTTGTGTAAAATCAATGGCCGTTCGCTGAGGAGTTCTACTGGTGTATTATCATCACTTCACTGAAAGTCAAGAAGTAGGAAAAATTAAGACCATGAAGTTCAAGTGGAGATTTATCATGTTCCCAAGAAGTTTGAGGTGAGTGAATATTCATATTGAATTCTTTTCAATTTCAGTTAAAATAATTACAGACATTCTGTGTATGCTGTAACTATAAAATGTTTTCCTGGAGCATATTGTCGCTGGAAAGGCAAAAGGGCTTAAGTGACACTTTGGTCGAAAATGAGTTAAATATGCAGTTTGTTTTCTGTATCGAAAGCTCTGCCTCTCGTTTGATTCTGAAAACTTTTGTCGCCCTTCAGCCATCTAAAATATATTTACAATTTGGGAGAAGGCTTGATACAAGTTTAGCACTTTTTTTTAGCTTTTTGTTGCTTCAGTTAACTCAGTGAGAGCATTGAGTTACCTTGGTTTACCTTTTTTGCAAAATTCAACCAGGTACTGAAGAATTGTGAATTTTATTGTAAAATAAAAAAAAAAACTTTAAAGTGCTCTGGTGCAAACTTCCCATTTGCTTTTTGCCTTTTCGGCGATAATATATTTATATAAGTCTGTTATAAATTGTAAATCTGTTTCTATTTTGAAATCGTGGTAAAGTATTGTCAAAAGTAATAAAGCCTGGTAATAATACATATGTAATCCCAAGAGTGATATGTAGCGATCAAAAAGAAAACTGATGTCGCCAATTCGCGTAAGACCCTTCAACTCCTAGGCCCCAGACAGGTCAATGAAAGTGATTTTTTGCTCAAGAATGAATTTCGGTATTCGAAAATGTTTGGTCAATTTCACCCGAAGTATGGAAAGAATGACCTTACTTCGGACATACGAATACACCCACGACACATTCCTATTGATTTATCCTTTCAGTGAATACCTACCATAAACTCTTGGCAACTTTTTATCCTATAAATATATCTTCGTTTGTAAAATGGTTAGGTAATGTGTCTCGTGACATTTTTTATATTTTTTATATAGCGCAGTTTTGTGATATTTCACCTCAAGTGCGCTTCATACTTAATTAATTATACTAATAAGACTAACTAACAAGGAGCAAATAATATATGATATGGATACAAATTAAAACTATCTAAAATCAAAATAGTTATCATAAATCATACGAGAATAAGGTACAGATATGGGTATAACAGTGCATGCACATCAACAGATAAAAAAAACAATTCACCAGAAGTAATTTAATTTAATTTTTGCAACACTGTTTCATTGCCAGAGTGGTATAATGCTCATTGTGATCATTTTTTAATAATTTTTCAGACGTAAGGGATTACGTGCTTTGAGCGAATGGAGACTGATGGTTGATTCCCTGACGTATAACCATCACATGAATGCCAACTACGCAACCGATGTGGCTCTTGAGCCAATATTTTGGTTTGTTGACAACTTTGCTGGCGCCCTTGGGAAGGTATGTGGTGTTTTCATTACTTATTTATTTGTTTCTATACAGTTAACAGGTAAATTAAGTATAAGGTTAATATAACATGGTATTGATATTGTGGAGCGTAAGGTAGGAATGTCAGAGCAATAATATACAGGAAGGATCGCTTCTGTAGTCGGTATTTTCGCCTGAATCAGGCGTGGCTAGGAGTAGAGCTAGGGTATTTATACATCCATTCGTAGCACATGTCGACGTAATGTTTTTGTTTATTTGTATAACCCCTTTTTCACAGTATTGTTATAAACAAAAATATAGGATATAACCTAAAAAACCGTTGAGTTATGTCACACAACAAAACGTAGTTGGCGGAGTCGCCGGAGACGGAAAACATGCTTACTTACTGAATGGTGGTGCTATATTATGTGAGAACTTGTCTTGTCTTTTTCTCTCTCACGGTCTACGACGTAAAAACACGGAGAAAGTGATTTATCGTAAATTTGTATAGGTTGGGTAAAAATATGTAGCTCTCTCTCTTTATGTAATCTTCCTCTGTGGTAGGAATGATGGATACTGTAAATTGTTATGATAATAATAATATTTGGATAATTTTTATAACCCTGTTTTTGTGAAAAATCAGCTCAAGGGTTCTGTACAAATCTTAATTCCTAGGCTCCATCTTATCGCTAACTACATAATTATCTGTCGAATATTAATATTTATTTATATTATGTACATATATAATATACAAAAGCATACTTACCGGGCAGGTCACTTCAGAAAAACACGATTATTTTATTTATCTCTGCACTAAAGAGGATATGATATTGGCAAAATTATAGTCGATATTTATACATGAATTATACATTTGCATAGAGGTGATATTTCACAAACATAGCACTATAAAAATGATCCAAGTAATATAACTTACATAAATTACGATATGTTTCAACATTTTATGTGTCGCAAAGGCAAATCTTGCGTTATTTTATGGCAATCTGCAAGGCTGATGTAAGCGTAATGAATAGGATCAAGAAAGGGATGCTTAAATGGTTTGGGCATGTAGAGCGAATGAACGAAGAAAGCTGTGTGAAAAAAACATATGATACGAAAGTGAATGGAAGAAGAAGTCGAGGATGCCCGAGGAAGACATGGCACGATCAAGTAAACCAAATACTTGAATCGGGTCATGTGAAGAGTCGGAATAACAGAAGAGTTTGTATGAGACGATGAATGAATGTGAATGAAGCAACGAGTGCGTGCCAAGAAAAAGTTATATGGCGGTCCGTCATATCTGCCTACCCCCGCGGAGAAACAGCATGATGGTTAGTTAGTTATATCTGTGACACAACTAAAGCACCCATAAGTCTGTGCTTACGTAACAATGCTATGTTATTACCACCGAACTAAAGAGTGATGTGTTGTATGCCGATTTGAAATTAAAAGGTCGTCGTGAATTTACATAAGACCTCCTAGGCCCCAGACAGGTCGATAAAATTGATAATCTGTTCAAGAAAGAATTTCAAAATTTGAAAATTTTTGATCAGTATCACTAGAAGTGCGGTAAAATTTGACGTAGTTATGCAAAAAGCATCCAACCCCAAAAAGACAAAACTGAGAAAAAGGGGTTTGAAAATATGACGATAAAAAAGCGTTAATATGCGTAATCAGCATTTGTAAAGTAAATATCAGTGTTTTTTTTCTTTGTGAGCATTATTATAAATAAGTAATTTATAATCTACCAATGTGTTTTAAAAAAAAAAATGTATTTCCTATGTTACCCAACATTTGAATGTTTTTAAACTTCAATTTAAGTCAAATATCTGCAATGCGTTACTAAAAAAAAAAATTTATCAAAAATCTATTGCATTTAGAGCTTGGAGGTTTTCAGCAGATATAAATCTCGTATTTATCTATAGGAAAACATGTAAAACTCGATTTTGACAAATTGTGGGTTGGACGCTTTCTGCATAACTACGTCCAATTGTGCTTAATTCTGATACACGGACACGCTCCCAACACACTTCTATCGGTTTATCCCTTCAGTGCTCTGTAAAATTACGAATAAATTGAATTTTGTTATTGTTTTTTTAGTTTTTTCATTGTGGCCGTGTCATTGTTGACCTTGGCAGTGGTGACCATAGCGTACTGGCTCGGACTCCCATATTGGTGGGAGAGAAGTCCGCCCACAACGGTGATGCTGATGGTTGTCGGGCACTGGCTGCTTCTCAATGTCGTCTTCCACTATTACAAGGCAGTTGTCACACATCCAGGAAATCCACCGGAGGTACATAATTTGTAATTCTCAATAAATTGATAAAAAAGCTCCTTGGTATCAATACTTTGTGTGTGAAAGAAATACAATAAAAAAATAATTTGCATACATATATCTGCGTGTTGAAGGAAGAACGGAATAAGTAAAAAAAAAACGCAGATTTTCAGGAGAGCTAAAAAAATTTTTTGGAATTTTGTTTTTTGTATGTAATCATGTCAAATGTAATATGTGCTTTTTCAAAAATAATCACACATTTTTTAATTTTTTTACTTGTCTCATTTTTCCTTGCTAGATAAGTATCTAAGGAACAATTCTGCATACTTAACTCAAAATTTGTTTTTTTTTTTACTCATTCCATTCTTCCTCTCGCACACAGATATAGCAACCACTGAAGAGAATAAACCGATCGAAGTGTGCTGTGGGCGTGTCTGTGCGTGCCCCAAATAAAGTCTATCTTATCTTACTTGAGTGTAATTGATCAAACATTGAAATTATTTACTGTACATTTAATCAATTTCACTGACATATTTTGGGAAAAGTCTTATGTAAATTGGCGACATTGGTTTCCTTTCAAATTGGTACAGATCACACTTTTGTCAGTTTACTTCTTCACTGCTGGCAACGAAACTGACCCAATGGCAACACAATATCGTCGCTGGAAAGGCAAAAGGGCTGAAACGCCATTTCGGGAAGTTAGAAGAAGAAGACAAAAAGCCAAAAAGTCCCAAACTTGTGTGAAGCCTTCTCCCAAATGGTAAATATATTTTAGATGGCTGAAGCACCACAAAAGTCTTCAGAATCAAACGAGAGTCAGAGCTTTTGAGGCATAAAAAAACTGATCAAAACTGCATATTTAACTCATTTTTGACTAAAGTGTCGCTTTAGCCCTTTTGCCTTTCCAGTGACGATATATATTTGCATAAAATATTTACCCGCAGAATAGTGATACAAGTCTCCTTGATGATATTTATTTCATTACATATATACCGTAGGTTATCGCCATGGCTATTACAAGTACTTAGCACAATGATCCGGTATTGATATAGATTATTTATATTCTATTAATATACCTGTTTTCTTTGCAGGCCTCACTTATATCGGAAGCTGCCAGCATTTGCAGAAAGTGCATCTCACCCAAGCCACCACGATCTCACCACTGCTCTGTCTGTAATACTTGCATATTGTGCATGGACCACCATTGCCCGTGGCTGAACAACTGCGTGGGACACTTCAACCGAAGACACTTCTACCTGTACATGGTGTATACTCTCATCGGAGTTATTTTTATTATTTCTGCTGGCGTAGACATTGGATATGTGGTCCTTTGGATAGGTGACACTTCTGCGATCCCGTCGGACAACGAACCCACCTTGATAGGGCATCCGGTTCGCGTCAATAACTCTGGCGGTTTTGTGCCGGTCGTGGTTCCGGAGTACGATACTTTTATATTGCCGAGGGAGCACGATCTTCCCGTGCCCGATATAACATTTGCTCAAAAAATATCTGCCAATCCTGTCATGAGGAGAGCAGTTATCTTCATGGCTTTGATCAATGTAGCTGTATTTTTCGCATTAGGCGCCTTAGTTACTCCGCACGGGAAGCTGATTTCTAAAGGGGAGACAAGTATCGAGTCTCACATCAATCAGACGGAGATTAAAAAACTAGGAAAAGGATTCCGCAATCCTTATAATTTTGGTTTCAAAAAGAACTGGAAGCTGTTTTTAGGTCTAGTTGGGGGACGCTCTATGTTCTTCCATGTCATTTTACCGTCTGGTCATCCACCAGTTGGTTCGGGGCTAGTATGGCACACCATTCACCAGTCATCGCAAGATTGGCCATGAGACTGAAAGTATCTAATTGTTTAGTCTACTCGATAGACAGGTCATCTAGATCAATGTTCTTAAGTTGGTAGTTCTCGAGGGTCATCATTATCTGACCCTCGGTCAACCTTAAAATATCATCAATAAATTTCACCCAATCACCCATAGTCAAACCAACAAACGGTGGATTCAGATTCATCGAAGAATGTCAATGCAAGTTGAACTTATTTTTCTAGAATACGGAACGCATTACTAAATCTAAATAAATGAATAATATTTTGTATTAATTGGGTTGTTTGATCAACCGTCAAGGATAACCCTCATCAAATTCTGAAAAAATCTCAACGATAGTGGGGCTGGCAGACCGTTAAATATTTAAAGTGAAAGATGTCATAAAATCCAAAATGGCGGAAGGGTCATGTTTATCTGATGAAGAAGTCATCTTTTTAAAAAAGAAAACACCATAAAATCATTGAAAATATGGCAATTTTGTTCCATATTTAAATGCAGATTTTACTCCTAAAGTATACAATATTAATGAAAAAGTTTTAACAGCGTTTCATACTAACCTAGCTTGTATTATTGACGTATCCTCCTCCCTGCCTTCGGGCACTTCCACTGTCTGCCTTTCCTAAATACGTTGAAGCTGTCATCAAAGAGCTCAGGGTTGAACAAACTTGAGTTTAGCCATTCTTCAGTGAGTCCCATGACATTGAAATTGCGAAACTGATTTTTGACCATTGATCTAGATAATTTTTTTGTAACATTTGTAGGTTATTTTAGATTAAATGACTAATGCTTTACTAAAGTAATGTAATTATAACCTAGTCTTTGTGAATGGTAGCCAAAAGCCAACATGTTATTATTATTGTGGTGTGCTGACCACGCGCTGTGGTAGTGCCATAAATTATTGTCACCGCACATTAAAGTAAGTCAGTGAGGGAAATTGAATTCCAACAATTGGATCCTCTAATTTCTAATAATGCACCCGTATAGTCATCAAGCATTTCACACTCATTTTGAAAATATGTACTTAGAAGGAAGGGATTGACGTTGAAAAATGATAATTGATCATCACTAGAACAAGATTCTGTGCTAGCGCCAGCGCCAGCGAGAGATAAACGGAAAAACGTGTGATATGGGCGTGTCTGTGTGCCCGAAGTAAGGCCAATTTTATCTTACTTCCCGTGAAATTTATCAAACATTTTCAAGTATCGAAATTCTTTCTTAAACAAATAATAAATTTCGTTTGCCAGTCTGAGGCCTAGGAGTCGAAAGGTTTTATGCAAATAGGTATTTTACCATTATCAGTATGTGTTTACCGTTTTCTTTCAAATCAGTATAGATTTTCTAGAGAATATCTGTTTAGAGGCCGAATAGCGATGGTATTTAACATTTACATATGCGACTTCCAATGACTTGTGTCAGAAGGCTTGCGTTTTTGGATAATATCGGTATAATAACTTGAGCCTAATATAACTGAAGGCAAGAGAAGATGTCCTTATCTCTTTCCCTGCGGCGAGTGACTTTAGTCATTTTTACAAATCGTTAGCACCACGCTGCGACTGACTAAAGTCATTTTCAAGTTTCAACTTTGTTTTCCGAGCACATGTATGCCGTATTCGGGTGAAATTTGTTTTAAAAATAAGAATATTGATTTGTGGATTGACATCTCTGAGAATCTTTATCATCTATTACATTGTTTATTTTATAAAATAATAAAACCGAGAGCCCGGGGAAAGCCTTCAGTCAGAGTTTTGAATCTCACGCGCATGTTTGATGGGAGCGTCCATATTGATAGCCTTGTCTTGTTGAAATTTACCGCATTCGTTTTTATGTATTAATACAATTATGGCGTTATCTTAATTTGGGTTTAACTCAAGTGAATGTTTATTGGTACTCTGGTGTTGGAGGATGATTTTAGGATAGTTCTTAATTCATATGAGGCCTGTAGAAACAAACACGGCTAAGTCCATCGACTACAGTTTTCGAGGAAGAACAAAAAACGTTTAATTTAAAAATTGCCTTGATACTGTCACTAAAATAAATTCGACAAATAACTTACTAAAAACATTAATTTTCTTCTTGATACATTAGTTTTAACTGGTGCGAAACAAAAAATATATTTAAATTATTAGTGGACTTTTGCGCTTTTGTTTCAACTTCTGGACTTTGCCAGTTTTGAAATGGACACGATTTTTCACAGGTTGCAGTCAAAGTCAGTAAAAAAAATAGTTTTTACATTAAAAAAGTATTTATTTTGATGGAAATACAAAACAATAATATCTTACAAAATATTTTGA